>VDFB02086081.1:45453549-45763327 GCA_007258455.2 Sequoia sempervirens | reverse complement strand
ATCATCATGATTACTTATTGTTATGTCCTCTTTTTTAATAGTTTCTTGCCTAATAAGAGAGGTAAGAGGAGAGAAACAACTTAGATTCTCAAAAATAGCATTAATTGGTTCTTCTAACACTTGTGAATGGTAGCTCTACACCTACACAAATATGAACAAACAACACAATGCTAGTCAATTATATGAATAGAAACTAGAATTCCCCATGCAATTCATTTAAACACCAAGAACAAGAAATAAAAGAAAACTATTCAAGTGAAAGAGACTAAATCTTGCTCAAGATATTCAAACTCTCAATACCATGGGGGAATTGGTGTTATTTTGATGTGGAAAATAGCCCTTTTTCTAATTCCTTACAAGTTTGGATGATGATCAATGGTGCTCCCTGATGAAATTTGCAATATCCTAGCTAATATTGATGAGAAACTATAAAAAATTGAATGATATGTTGATGACTTTTCTCAAAACCTATAGATAATGACTTTGCATAAAGTTGTCCATCCAAAATTAGTAGAAGAGCTCTCCATTTATAGGAAACTCAGATGGAGGAATGCAAAACATGGAGGATGTGGGAATAAGCATTAGCCAATGGCATTGTGCCAAGTTTCAACATCCTAGTGGAGAGAGATGGAGAACATTTTGATGAATGTGTAGCATATGTGTAGGATCATCATGGAAAAAATGGGCCCTTAAGTGGCGAAAAATTTAGAAAAAGTAGAGTTAGGCAACTTGATGTAAAAATTTGAATAAGTAATGTTTATTATTTTAGAAATATGTAAGAATAGAACCTCTAGAAAATTGAATTTAGTTTCTAAACTACTAGGTTTATTTTTTTTTAAATATATTTGGTGAAAAATTGAAATTTCAATGTAGAAGTACTTAAATTTCATGAAAAAAATAAGAAGTAGGTGTCTATCTGACCACCCTAACCATAATAAAATGATAATATTTTTTTATAAGATTTTAGATATAAGTAGAGGACTCATGTCCTAATGTGATGCATATTTTTTGTAATTCTTTTCCAAGTAAATAATTAATTATGAATTTTTTATTACAACTTAAAAAAATATAAAAGCTCATATGTCTAACCACCTTAACTTGGTCAAAACTTCATGAAATTCAATTTTTTTCTCTAAATCCTATAGTATGTGAAGCATAGAATGTGACACATGTTTCAAATTCAAAAAGTGTGATATTGTTTGAAAGCTATATATGTTTTTCAATCAACCTATCAATTGGAACTTTAGTCGTAATTCAAATAGAAAATGAATAATAATTATTTATTAAATTCAATGTAAAGCATAATTTATATTGGTAGAAAGTTAAGAATATCCTTTAAAAATGTTTTTTCGTTTCATCAATTTTGGGTAAAAAAAGATCATCAACCATATACCCTACACATACCCATCATATCGCCACTTTTTGGCCCATCATGATCCTGTAAATAAATGCAATTAGGTGGACATTTAAAATTTGGAAGATGGCTTGAAAGATGAGTTGAAAGTTGGAGTTAATGGCACTTAGCTCAAGAAAAAGGACATGTAAGAGATATAAATGCCATGTTGGAGGACAAGACCTTTTGGGGGGGAGATTTTAAAAATGAGGGAATATTCCAACTTGATGCCATTTTGAATGAAAATAAAAGAATTTATAATTCAATTAAATTGATATAAATGCACAAGTTGCAAAAGCTAGAGGATTTGATGGATTAGAGTTATTGTTAATCAAGATTTGAGTAAATTAGATGGAGATTAGTTGATTTGACACTTTGACATAGATTTTTAGATTTATTTAAATCAAAATGAGAGGAATATGAATATTAGATTTAATTAAATAAAGTTTGATTTATTTAATTAAAAGGGAGATGATGTTAGACTTAAATCAAATAAAGGTTAGTTTATTTAATTTAAAGGAGATCCAATTTGATTTAATAAAATAAAGTGACTTATTTAATCAAAAGAGGAACATTAGGATTAATTAAACAAAATGATCTATTTAATTAACATAAGATAATGATTCAATCAAATGAAGTGGATTTATTTAATTAAATGATGAAATATGATGAATTTAATAAAATAAAGATTATTCAATTAAATGGTTAGTAAAGGAGTGATTCAGGACAAACTAATTCTAGTAAACCAGGATCAAGTGCACAAGACCAATCAGTATAATTTACGTGTCTACATTTTTCCCCTCTTTGAAGTAATGTACCTGGTATGTTGGTTCTAAGAATAACCTTGTTGAGATCAAATTCAAAAAAATTCTAATTCTTTTCAAATGCCCCACTGCTGCCCTAGTGAAAGAATTATGCTGGTATACTGCCCCCTCAAGAGATTGGACAAAAATTTGGATTTTTGGGTGATTTCTCAAAAAAAGAGGACAAGTTGCCTGATGGGTCTAGAAAGGTTCCCAGAAGCCGAAAAATGTGCCAAAATGTGAGAAAATTACCTAAAATGAGAGTCAATTGGGAAAAAATAGGGCTAGGGGCACAAAACCCTAGTTTGACAACTAAAATGAGTAAAAATATCTAATTTTCACGCTTAAATAGCCCTCGAGGGGTCACTTACAATTCATTTGCACACTCAACCTTTAGAATGTTCATCATTTTGATCTCTGAACTTCTTGTGAGATGGAGCAACGAGTGCTTCCCTGACACATTTCCAAGTGAGTTTGAGTTTACCAGAGACTTCTAGGTGCAGGACCATTGGTATGTGACCCTAACCCGACTTGTAATTTTGATTTTTGTGTGCATCAATAATGTTTTGAAAGAGTCACAAAGTCTAGCGAGGCTAAAAGTATTAAATCACTGACTCTTAGCTACAAAGAGCATCACTATTGTGATTTGTGATGCTATGTCAGAGTTTAGGTTATAGGGTTCAAACTTAAAAGGGTGATGCCATTGCAAATGGAAATGTTGTGCCTCAATTAGGTTTTTATTTTTTTTAGTTAAACAGGTCCACGATCAAACAGTGATGCCACATTTTAGTTTGCACTTTGGGGGGTCCTAGCATCATAGCTTGGAGTTTTCAAATAGCAACGCCTTTGCAAACAGAAATGCCTTTACTATTTCATTGTCAAAAATGTCAAATGGGATCCAGTATTTTTTTAAAACTTGACACTGTGGCTTTATGGGTGTAGGACAACAGAGAGCCCGTGCATTCACATGAGCACCGACCCTCAGTGCTTAGCATACTAAGTAGATTACATGAGTTTCTATAGGTGCACCTTGGCACGATCGGTCTATGGTACGTAGCCTATGCACCTACCATTAGGACCCATTTGACGATGATGACCACATTAGCTAAGTGATGGCACAGTGAGACATCATCCTTTCATCTTCCCACCATGAGGCCACTGCCACATTGGAGGATGTCTTGCAGATTTTAGGATTTCCCATCCTTGGCGAGAGGGTGATATATGGCATGGACACTGGTATTGATGCCTATTACGAGATCATGGGGATAGATGAGATTTTTTTCACCGAGGATCAAATTGACCTTGATTATTAAAGAGGTCAGCTATCAACTTTCTGATTGATTGTTATGGCCATCATATCAGGACTTGTAGCTCTATATCGATAGGGCCAATATTTCAATCCAGGATGGGGTTTGGCTTGGGAGGGGATGCTATTCTAGAGGTGCTATTTTGATTGGGTACCATTGATGTTGGCCTTATTATACCATGATTTGCACGAGTTCACATATTGTGATAGTAGAGCTATTGGTGATGGAGTCACACTTCTACACATCTAGGCCTGGGAAAACATTGTCATGCTTCAAATGAGGGTCATAGGGGTTGATTTCAAGCTTGACGACCCAATAGTTTGCAGGTACAAAGGAAACCTCACATTTACACACATAGGATAGATAGGTGTACCTCACTGGCAAAGGGTTTTGGATGAGATGACAAAATTTACCTGGAGAACTTGTCTCTAGATGCTAACTTGGTATGATGATGTATAATAGTTGTTCTATGCTAGGAAGGATCAAATCATGTAGGGATGTGAGCATACTATGATCGAATGCTAGCTACCTGATCAAGTAGCCAGACTATTTGGGGAGGTCCAGGACAAGCTAGATGATCAATATGTGGCCATGTTTTCCTGGACTATCAAAGAGACCACATGGGGTTAGATGATCCTAGCATCAAATGCGGTGGTAGCAAGGGCCTGGGCCTATGATCAAGGATAGGTAAACATAGACACTACATGTTCCTATGATGATTGGTTTAGTCCCCCCATTAAGTTGACAGTTCTGGGAGTAGCACTACCTAGGAGGAGACCTTGGGGTAGGGCACTAAGGAGGGGACAAGTTTCTATGGGAGGAGGAGGAGGAGCAGGACCACCTCCACACTAGTGTGAGTAGCATCAAGATTAGAGGGGAGAAGGAGATTAGTAGAGATATGATCCCAGAGATTAGCAACCACCTCAAAGGGATTAGGTGCCACCACCACCTCTGCCACCTCAGCCCAATCAGAGAGATGCACTGATTCAATAGCTTTAGGGTCAGGTGCAGATACTTACAGTGGAGAGGGATCATGATAGACAATAAGTCAAGGCCCTCACAATAGAGTGGGATCAAGAGAGGTAGCAGTGACAGGCAATAGAGCTACAACTGGCATAGGAGGCTAAGAGGTAGCAACAACCTAGGGTAGGATAGTCCCTATGCAGATGTACCATGAGGCAGTGCAGGAGGATGAGTACTATAGGGTACAGTATTGACAAGAAGTTCCTTCGGTGGCTTGGGTGCCAAAGTTTTCCCAGCATATAGGATATAGGTAGGACCAACCTGAGAGGTAGGTGGGTGAGGGGAGCAGCCACCAGGGCTAGCTCACAAATTTTTGATCAGCAACACATGATTCTTTTTAAGATCCATGGGCTCCATTTTTTATAGCGTCATGGGCATTGTATACATTGATTGATACATACAAATTTGATCCTAATTTGTACCATGATAGTTACCCTATTTCGATATATATGATATGATCGATTCATTATGAGATTTGTCCTATTTTATTTATACATTATGGATGGATGCATTTACTTTTCTATATGCGATGTGATTATGTATTATATGATGTATGATACATATGTTTTATGGATGGATGGATGCATTTCTTTTTTAGAATCTTTTATATGGAATTTTTTATGATGATGATGCATGGATGATATGGATGTATGGATGCAAATTCTATGATATGCAAATGATTTTAAAATGTTTAGACTAACAGATCTATATTATGCACCTAATGAATGATGTTATATGAGATATATGGGATATGCTCTTTTTTTTTTAGTATATTTTTCATGATATGATGATGTATGTATGGATGACATGATTATGCTTATATTCTTATGCAATGAATGATATGATGATGCATATGTGGATGATATGATAATGATTTTATGATGATGTAATTGATGCAAATGAGATGCTTAGAATAACCAATCTATATTATGCAATGATGAAATGCAATGCATGTGAGATGATCAATGTTTCCTATTATGATATGATATGATATGCAACATGTTAACAGTTTGTGGATGTAGGATGGATGCATTAGTGATGTTTGGTTAACTATCATGGTACCATGTTACCGCATAGAGAAGAAAGAAGAAATGAAACAATGACAAGAGGATCCAACAAGTCCATGATCTATGAGACTTTATTAGAGATAACAGTGAATGATGATGATGCAGTGCTTATCAAGAATTGGTATCTTAAGAGGGCTAATTAACTTATGTTTGATAACACACATAGGCACGATGCAATAAGGTATAAAGAACTAGGATGACGTTGCACCTAGTGTGATGGACTTTGACTCAACAATCAGATAGGAGTACTCTTATTCACACCTGACATACGTAACCCTATTTCAAAAATGTAGTTTAGATATTCCAAATATCTCATACCAAAACATAGAAAGGAAAGCCTTACTATGTTGTCAACAAGACACCTAAAACACCCTCCCTACACCGAAACAAAGCACGCATGACCAAAGTTATATTACAAGAACATCCAACAAGCACAATAGATAAAAATATAATGATTGTTACCCCATTCCTTTCTCTCCAAATCCTTTTGTTTGGACATCATCGAGAGGTCATTCAAATGAGTGCAATAAGATAAATCAACAAGAAAAAGATCAAGTAAACAAACAAGCCAATGTTCATACCGCTAGTCAAGACTAAACTATAGTGATGCCTAATGTTGATGTCCATTGTAGGAAGGATGCATCCTAGGACATGATGTTATCAGATGATTTGGGACAAATTGGATGATGAACTATTATCAAGAGTTGACCAACTTGTTTACCTACTGACCTAGACTTGATACCTTGACGATTGAGTTTTCAATTTCAATCTGCTAGACTTGTTTTTTATTGTTTCACCAAAGGTTGAGGATGGTGATGATTTATTATGAGTGAATGTTTATTTTGGGTGAAAGTAAGTTGGGGAAGATGGATTTTTCAAATATTTGGATGGTTTTGGTGTTTTCAAAATGTTTTGAGGTTGTTTTTGGTATTTTTGAGATGTCTTACGAATGTTTTGATTTTCAAAATTTCAAATGGTCTAAGATTTTCACCAAGAAAATAACCTAAAGACCTATCCTAGAGGCCTCGGAGGCTGATCAAATATTAGCCTTGCCTATGTTATACATGCAAAAACCATGTAGTTCAACTAACACAAACTTGATTATTGATGAGATATGAACAAATGGTTTGTCTGTTTATTATGATGGATTCCTAAAGGACTGACCTAAGTGTCTCAACGAATGATCAAAGATCAACCTTTCCTATGTTCAAAGCTTAGAGACCCGTAGTTCGATAAGATGAATCTATTTTTGAAATTCTCAAGTGAACTTTTGACCTTTTTCTTTGATTTTGATATGTTTTGAATGTTTTTTGGATTTTATGATTTATGAATTATTTTGTATTTTTTGATTTATTAAATACTTCAAGAATATACACAAATCTAATCTGATGAGAACATTCCCCTAGCATGATGCAAAATACTACTCCAATATAGGCAAAAAAAATTGACCTTAAGAATGGGCCAAGTAATACTAGGAGGGATCATGGTATGAACACAAGATCAAGCTATGATGCAGACATGGATGAGTGATGGATGGATGATGCAGAACAAGCTACAAAGATCCTAATGGATGGAGAGTTCTTATTTACACAAGGCACCTATTTTCCACCTTTTCACCAAGGTACTTGCCCAAAGTGCCATTGAAGTGGTTTTCACTAGAGGACAATTTTTTTTCTTTAATATTTTTAATCCTTTTTCTAATTTTTTTCTTTTTTTCTTTTTATATTTTTATATTTTTTTGTATTTTTTGGATTTACACCTTACAAGTTTAGGAATAAATTCTTTTTACATGGGAGCTATTCATGGGCTCCTATAGAGATTCCCCTTCAGGTGTTGATAGCTTATATGCCCTTGATTTGTAGCTTGTTGTGATGATGAAGGGTCCCAACCAATTAGGTTGAAATTTACCCTTGTTGTCTAGATTTGGTACATTTTTCTTATTCTCCTTTAGTACAAGCTCTATGACTTGAAAGGTTTGATTCCTAATCTTCTTATTGTAGCTCCTCTCGCTCATCCAATAATTCCAGCTCGTTCAATCACAATACTTAATATTCTTCATTAGTGATGAGATTTTGCAATGATATTCTCAGTGATGGGAGATCGATATCAATGGGGAGGATGGCTTCTAATCTATAGACTAGGGAGAAAGGGGTTGCACCCATTGGTGTGCAAATACTTGTTCAATAGGCCCATAAAGCGAGATTCAACTATAAGTTCTAGTCACGAGCAATGTCATTGATTATTTTCTTGAGTATTTTTAAGATGGTCTTATTGGTATCCTCAGCTTGGCTATTACCTCATGGGTAGTATGGAGTGGAATATCGATGTTGCATATTGAACTTTTGGCATAGGTCTTGAACATCCTAGTTTTTGAAAGGTGTCCTATTATATGAGATAATGGATTGAGGGACACTGTAGCAACAGATTAGGTAGTTTAGGATGAACTTGGATATCTGCTTTCCTATGATATAGGTCATGGGAATGGCCTCTACCCAATTTATGAAGTACTCTATGGTGGTGATGATGAAATTATGTCCATTGGATGAGGTGGGGGTGATTTTGCTAACAAGATCAAGCCCCCATTGTGAAAAGAGCCAAGGTGTTATGATCAGGTGGAGCTCTTGAGCTAGTGCATGGATGAGATCCCCATGCTACTAACATTGTAAGTACCTTCAGACATAGTCATGAGCTTCCTTCTTCATTGTAGGCCAATAGTACCTAGTCCTCAGCAGTTTCTTAGCGAAGGTCATACCACTCGAATTTGAATCACAAATGCCATTGTGCACCTTGGTTAAAGTAGTCAAAGCTTCCTCAACATTAAGGCATCATAAAAGTGTTCATTCAATGCTCCTATAGTATACGGTATCTCCTAAGATGACAAAATGAGATGAATTCTTAACAAATTCTCTTTTAAGGTTCAGGGTTATATCAGTAGGGAGGACTCCTATTCTCAAGTAGGTGTATATATCATGATACCAAGGATCACCTGGACCAATGATTTCACATAAAAATTCAGACTTTGGTACCTTGAATGTTGGTATGAGAAGCTTCTTTATGAGGACTTATTGCTTAGGGACTTTGTGTGGGAGATCCAATAATGATTAGATTATTTCCATAGCATCCACCACTCTATTATTTTATCTAGTTATCTACTCAAATGTGATATTAATGAAGAATTCTTTAAGGCTTTCCACCAATTTCTTGTATGGGGTCAATTTGTCCTCCTTTGTTTGATATTCATCATTGACTTGGTTGATAATAAGTTACGAGTCCCCATAGACTTTGAGTACCATGATCTGCCATTGTACTCCAATTCTCAACCCTATGATGAGAGCCTCATATTCTACAATGTTATTTGTGTAAGGAAATGATAGCTTGAATGATTTAGGTATGCAGTCCCCTTGTGCTGTAATGAAGAAGACTCCAACTCCTAACTCGTGTTGTGTGTAGGATCCATCAAAGTACATTTTCTAGTGATCTCCCACACTTAAGTTAAAGATTGACTCATCAGGGAACTCTGATACAAGTGGGTTCTATGAATATATTGGTGCTTTTGATAGTTTTTTTGCAATTGCTTGCCCTTTAATGGTCTTTTGTTCCACATACTCAATGTCGTGCTCTGTCAAAATAATAACCCATTTAGTTGTTTTCCCTATGAGTGTTGCTTTAGAAAGAAGATACTTGAGAGGGTCTATCTTTGCAATGAGTTTTATCTGGTGTGCTAGCATATAATGCTTGAATTTATGTGTTGTCAACATAACTGCTAAGCAAGCTTTCTCAATGGATGTGTAATTTAGCTCATGTCCCACCATGGTTTAGCTAATGTAATAAATAACCCTCTCTTTCGCATTTTCATAATGTTGTGATGGGAGAGCACCAAGGGCTACTACTGTTGCTAATATATATAGGATCAAGGGATTTCCTGGAAATGGTGGCATGAGAACTAGTGGTGTGAGTAAGTACTCCTTGATTTTGTTGAAAGCTTGGTCACATTTATCATCCCATTTTTATGCTACCCCTTGTGGATTAGATAAGAATATGGGATAGCCTTGTCTGCTAGTTGCACTATGAATTGACGGATGGACTGGAGTCTTCGTTGTAAGACTCTTAGCTGTTTCAATGTCCTTGGTGCCCCCATCTCAAGGATTTCTTTGACTTTGGCAGGGTCTACCTCAATTCCTCTCATGGATATAATGTATCCTAATAACTTGCCTGATTGTACCCCAAAGAAACACTTTTTTGGATTTAATCTGACCTTGTATTTTTCTAACATGTCAAAGATGGAGCTCAATGCTACTATGTGATCCTAACATTTCTTTGATTTAGCCAATATTTCATCCACATAATCCTCCATAATTTTGTGAATCATATCATGAAATATTAGTGTCATGGCCCTTTGGTAGGTTTCTCTAGCGTTCTTCAACCCAAATGGCATCATATTCTAGCAATGTCCCCCATGGACAAGTGAAAGTCATTTTTGTGTTGGTTATCCTTAGCTATCACAATCTGGTTGTACCCTAAGAATCTGTCCATTAGTGATAGCATTTCATGTCCTACCATCATATCCACAACCATGTCAATGTTTGGGAGAGAGAAATCATCCTTGGGACATGGTTTGTTCAAATCCATAAAGTCACTGTAGATGTCGATGCCCCTAGTGGACTTTGAAATAGGTACAAGATTTGAGACCCACTCTAGATAATCAATCGGCCTTCTAAACCTAGCATCTAGGAGCTTCTGTAATTCCATCTTGACCAATAATGCTATCTAGGGATGCATTTTCCTTAGCTTTTGTCTCATTAGCTTTACTTTAGGATATACAACTAGGTGGTGAACCACAACTTCCAAGTCAAGCCTAGGCATGTTGGCATAGGTCTGTGTAAAGCTTACCTTTCTTTCTTTTAGAAATGTAGCTAAGAGTTCATGTTCTTCTGTCAAGAGTGATTCTACATAGAAGGTGATATGTGGTGTTTCTTCTATTCTCAAGTTGGACAAATTGCACTTATTTGCTAAGACTACTAACTTCTCCTGATGAATAGCACTAAGATGAAGATTGAATCCCTCATCCTGTAGCACCTCATAGAGTTTTTCACCATTGGATGCATCGTTTATTTTTACTATTTTTGGGTTAGAGAGTGCCACAGTGTGGTTTTCACTCAAAGACCTAGAGATTATTCTCAAAATTTCACTTTTGCGATTGAATGATTCAATTGTCTCTCCATAGTAGGCGTGTGTGTCTAGCACAATGTCAACCCCAAAATTATGATCTCCATGTGGTATCGTATCCTACAATCCCATAAATTCTAAGATAGCCTCATCATTTTCAAACATTTCAAGAATTGGTGGTCCTTGTTGGTCGTAATCGATGAGTTGGGGATAGAATAAATTTAGCTCATAATTTTTGTTGTTTGACTCAAAAGATAGGGTACCAATCATGAGAAGAGAGGAATCCTCGAATAGAAAGGGTTAGTCAGTTATAGGATACTCATCACACAAATTGGTTATGTCAAAGGTATAGTTGTCTAAGGGCAGACATGTGGACACTGGCAACTAAGGGGGAGCTTTGAATTTTCTAACTGGGTCACTTTTACCACGTATGGTTACCTTTGGAGGGGTACATCCGAGGCCAAGATTTCTTATACGCTTCTCAGGAATGAGCGGTACTAGAAGACCATTGTCATTCTGTCCAAGTTTCTTGTATCTATTATAACCATACCAAGCATCATTTGTAGTCCTTTGCTACTATCATCCATGGGAAGATCAAGCATGAAAATTTCATCTTGGTATAATAGAATTGATATTTTCTTTTCATCTACCACTTCCCGACATAGGTCTCCCCAACATCTAAACCTAGAGGGGTCTACTTTGAAGGTTTGGTATGATGTTTCAATCAGTTGGGGCTGCCCATGATACCTAGGAGATTGAGGTACAACTCTCCTATTATGAATGCACTCTTCTTAATTTTGTAATCCCCACACCCATTGTCTTGGATAATGACTTTAATTTTAGAGATGTCAGGAATGGCAGGTGTCTTTGTCTAAGAAGTGGAGGCTAAAGTTGTTGGGCCCACATATGGAGTTGTAGGGCCTTTATCATTCTTTGGGACTTGAGGGATTTTATAGTAATTTCCTTCTAGGTTCTTCTAATAGTTAAAGGGCTTGGGATTGCCATGGACTGTGACCTCTTGGTTTTTATAGGGAAATTTCACACATTGATGGAAAGTAGATGCAACTGCTTACATCCCTTGGATCCATGGACACTCTAGGATAATATTATAAGGTAAATCAAGGTCAAAGACCTGGCATGTGGTTTCCATGATGGCTCGCCCTACTTGAATAGGGAGCTAAATAGTGCCTTGAGACACTCTTTCCTAATCACCATATGCTCTGATTGGTATACCTTTACCTATTTCAATGGAGTCCTCAAAGAATTCTATATTATTTATTAGCTTGAGTGAACAAATATTTAGACCTACACCCCCATCCACCAAGACCCTTTTAACATTTTTTTTATGGACCTAGACTTTGAGATGGAGTGCATGATTGTGAGATGGTTGAGTAGGGAAGTCCTAATTAGAGAATTTTAGGAGATGTGGGGTGGTGATGTGTCCAACCATAGCTTGGAAATGGTTAGCATCAAGATCTGTGGAGACATTGGATAAAGCCAGTGCTTCCTCTAGGATTCTTCTATGTGTGGATGATATCTTCAGTAACTCGATGATGGAGATCTAAGTGGGGGTTATTTTCAGCTAGTCTAAGACATTATAACCATTGGGAATGGATTTCGGATTTGAGGTGGATACCCTAGGTGGCTATGATGATCTAAAAATGGTAACTTTTCTACCACGTGTGGTGACTCCACAATTGTCTTTGGCTCCTTTGATGTTAATAATAGTGACCATTTCATCTAGGGATGCAACAACATGATCGTACAGATGGTTTACATTTTCCATACTTTGTCTTTCCATGGTTGTTCCCTTTGTTATGATCCAACATCAGATTCATGTATATTTTACAGTCTTTATTTCTATCTTGTTGTTCAATGTTTATGATTTTTTCATCAATAAGGTCTTGGATTAGATTCTTCAATCTCATACAACTGGTCATTTTGTGCACTTTTATTTTATGAAAATCGCAAAGGTGAATTTCATTGTACCATGGTGATTTCACTTGGGGCTCTTGATAATTCTCATAGATAGGGATTTTGATGAGATTCTTGTTTACCAGCTTCTTCATGAAGGATTTGATTGATTCCCCAAGGGTTGTGTACTTTCACTTAGGGGATATTTATTCCACACAGGTGGCCCCCTTGATAATTCAGATTGTTGACTTGATTATTGAGTAGTTGTGATGATACCACATTTTCTTGTGTGTTGTTTCAATTGCTTCCTTGTGGTTGTTGGTATGATTGTGTGTTTTGTTTCAGGGCACTGATTATGACCTTGGCATCCACCACACCATCATTAGTGAAAAAAAAAAAATTCACCCATGTGTGAGGTTTTTCATTATAGTTGGTTGATGGACAGTTATATTGATATTCTTTATATGTGGGTGTCCCCTCTTATGTAATAAGTGCTCTTTCGATGTTGAGCACCTTGGGGATCAAATGGTCATATGTGGTGATACATTGCATTTTTAGATGGAATGACAAGGTTTTCTCAAGATTGGCAATGATAGTGCAAATTTGTTGTTCTTATGGGATGGCCCACTTGCTCCTATTGGCCTTGGATTTCCATCATTATAAGAAGGTTGTGAATGTCTCCCCCTTAGCTTGTTAAGAGCATATAGTTCCTCTAGAATCACTTCCATGCCTATGTTAAATGCATAGTTATTTATGAATGCGTCTACAATTTCTTGGAACTTTTTGATTCCAAGAGGAAGGCAAGAGAACCATTCCATGGTGGGTCCAGCTAAACTTTGAGGGAATAGTCACATTAGATATGTATCATCATATGCAACCTCCATTAAATGTACCTACAATTCCTTGATGTGATTTTCAGTGTTTCCAGTCCCATGATATTTGTTGAATTCAGGGATTTCAAACCCCTTTGGGAATGGTACCATCGCAAGGCTCTTTTTGAATGGATAGAGGCACCAATTGCTTGGTGTTTTCATTATTTTACCAGATTGGAGGTCTAGCACTTACTGTAAGAGCAATTTGATTTGTGTCATTATGTCATTCTATGGATTGGGAGGTGGAGTGAATGTGTTTTGAGGTGGTTTGATCATTTGGGTGATGGGTGGAGTGTTGGGTACCTTGGTGGTATTTTTTTGTAGGCTCTATTGTGTGATCAATGCTTGTTGATATGCATGCAATTACTATTGTGCCAACAACGCTTATTATTGATCTTGTTGATGTTGTGTCAACAATGCTTGTTGTTGGTCTTGTTGTTATTGTACCAACAATGCTTGTTGTTGGGATAATAGTTGGGCCACCTCTTGTTGCACTTGGTACTATTGTAGGGCTTGTTGATATGCTTGTTACTGAGCTTCTTGGTAGTGTGCTTGCACTTTCCCTTGTTGAGCTTGATATTGGGTTTGTACCTAAGCTTTAGCTTGTTGGGTAGCTTTGTGCAACCTAGGTAGCTTGTGCAACTTATGTGGCTTGTGTAGCTTGAGATGCTTGAGCTACTTCCATATTTTGGGAAGCTTGGGTGGCTTGTTGTGCTTGTTGTGCGACTTGTTGTTCCTACGCTTGTTGAGCAGCTTGCATGGTTTTTTCTTATTGAACTTGAAACTGTTGATGTGGCTTTTGATAGGCGTATTGAGCTACTTGTAATGTGATGCTATATGGGTTTGCCATGTTTGGTTTTGGTGGTGGTGGTGGCATATTTAGAATGGTGTTTTTTGTGATGAGAGGTGTCGTTGGATTGATTTGTGTGGTTGATATGACAAGTACTTGGGAGACCACATTTTGAGTTATTTGGGGCATTGTGGATGATGTGTTGATTGCTTATGTTGTTTGGATTGTTTCCACCTATTTTTTTGATATCGATGGCATGATTGAAGGATTTTTTATGATGGTTAGATTTATGATTGGAGGATTGTTTTGACTTTTTTGATTGAGGATTGATAAAGGGGGTTTCCCTAAACCGAGGAGTGTTGTGGATGTTAATGGTAGAGGTGGAAATGGTGGGAAGATGGGTGGTTTGTTCCCTTGAGAAAATGATGATGATGATGATGGATCCAAGATTCCCCGTTGTCCAAATATCCCACCTTCTCCTTGTGAATTCATGGGGAGAGAGACTTGTGTGTTGAGAGGGTATGTTGGTGTTGCATGTAAAGAGGATGGGTCATTGGGGTCATGAAAGACGCGCATAATGTATGGGTGTTTTGGATTTTGAGGAATGAATTGACCCAAGATGGTGTTTTCATCCAAGTCTTGGTTGTTTACAAGGGGGTGTGTTTGAAGAGCATGAACTAATGAGCTCCACTTGTTGACAATTGGTTGAGTTGGAGCAATGGATGATGTAACTTGTGGGATGGTTTGAGTGATACTTTGAAAGGAGGGTGTGAACGAGATTAGTGGCATAATCCCAAGAGGTCTCTCCATAATAGTGCTTACATCATAGTTAGAAGGGAGTTTAGCCCCTTCGTTTGCCAATTTTAGCATGTATTGGGAAGGATTGAGCATCATCATGGCATTACCAATTTTGCGATTCTTAGGATTTTGGACCATATCTATGATTTCATCTTGAGTCATCCCTAGGACATTGTTGGTGATGTCCTCCACTTGGCCACCTTCTTGAGGATCTTGTGGAAGTGGAGGAAGATTTAGTGTGGGATTGCTAGACCCAATGGGATTGATTTCAGGTGTGGTTTGACTCAAGTCACTTGAAGTGGATGTTTCTTTGTTTGTTTCCATGTTTTTCTTGTGTTGAGATCTAGTTTGGACCATAAAATAAGGATCATTTTTTAGGAATGTGGGAGGTGAACCTCTAACCCCTTGGATTGATCTAAAATTTTGGTACAAAAAAGAAATTCTAAGATATTAAGGATCAAAGGATGGTGATAGTGAAAGATGGAGGATTGTGAATGATTTGAACTCTTAAGAAACCTTGAAGGAGATTCTAGACTTTAGGACTTTTGAATTTTTGTTTGATTTGATTTTGGATTTTGATTTTGATTTGGTTTGACTTGATTTGATTTGGATTTTGGATTTGATAATGAACTCATAAACTCCAAGAGGTTAGATGTCCTAGAGTAAACTTGTCCAGAAGATGATAATTTAACTAAGTGTGTGAAGAAGGATGCATCCACACACACTTAGTCAAACAAAATGATTTTGATTTGATTTCAAAGGATTTAACCAAAGTCTAGTATGAAGGATTTTTTCAAGATTTCCAATCTAGTTGTTTGTGAGATGGGTTTGGATTTTGATGTTTGAGGGATGGATGAGAGTTTTGATTTTGATCCTAAGAGACTTAGAGAGATTTTTTTTTACAAGAATTAGGTGTTGAAGAAAATGCTATACTTCCTATGTGAGATACTCAAACTTTTGAAAAAGACTTGCATTTTTACAATAGTAAAATGAATACAAATTGGGATTGTTCTTTGAAGCACATTTGTAAAATTTGAAGACCAGTCTCTCTCTAAATTTTTAAAGCATAGAAAAATGTTTCTTAGGATCTCTTGGACTAAGACTATTGGAATTTGGTTTTCATATATTTATCTTTCGAGAAATAATTTGGAACAACACATGTGTTAGGTTCAACTATTTATTATCTTTGCTTAATGAGTTCCTTTTTACCACAAACACTTTCTTACCTTAGCTTTTGAACTAGATGTCTAATGTCCCAATTTCTTCTCATCCCAAAAAGCCCATTATGTGGAAATCAAGGAAATTAAGGCAATAGTTCCCTAATGTTGACTTTAGTAAGAGAAAATTGAGATCTAAACCCAAATACTTAGAAGCCTCTAAGGATGTAATCCCTAGGGAAAGCAAGAGCACTTGGATTTTTTCAAAGGTATTTGCTTACTCTAAAGGGTTTGAAATTTGATGATCATGGTTGAATGCTTGTTTTCCAATGTTTTAGATCCAAGGAAAGTGTTTTGATTCCAAAATGATGAACAACCCTAGGACAAAAAGAGACAATAGTTGTTGAATTCCCACTTGGATAAATCCAACTACGCTTATTCAAAGTAGATGACTAAAAGCTTGACCATACTGGCTGCCCTCCAAGACACACACTTCTTGGGTCATCCAAGCTTCAATTCTCATGAATCTCCCATTATTTACTTCTCATATCTACAAAGAACAACAAAAATGTGAGGTGGCTTTAGAGGTTTGATCTCTTGTGCCAAAAAATTGAAAGGATTTTAGCTTCTACACAAATTGGTTCTTAGTCAGGGTAATAGAGAACATGGTACCTTGTGAGCATCCAAAAAGCCACTAAAGGCTTTAATCAATCCTACAAGGAATGCTTATACATTTTAAGGTAGTACCCCATTCTAAAAGACATTGTACGGCTAAGGCCTACATACCATGAGGACTTGACAGTTTAGTCTTATTCATTTGTATACCGACCCGAGTGAAAAATCGGTTGAAGTCGCCTTCGAGTTCTCCTTTTGGATGTATCTCTAAGGAAGGCCCCTCTAAGGGTAAAAAAAAGTGAGCAATCAATCTATAGTTTGATCAATCTTTGTTTGCGTGAACAAAGAGAGAATACACGTGATATACTCAATTCATACTAGCAAGATTTTGTTCAATTTTAAGAAACTGAAATTGAAGTATGGAGGCAATATTTTATACAACTTAATATCACCAAAAGACTTTTGATTCGCAAGATTTTCACGAAGCACGAGATAAGCACATATGCCTTTTAAATGATACTAACTTGTAAAAAATATTACAAGACATGAAAAACACATGTTCATTTTAACTTCAAAATCAATAATGGGTTCTTTTAAGTACCAAGTTGACGTGTGAGGTTTTCTTGTTCAATTTTTAAAATACAAAACCAACTCTAGTAAGTTCCTAAAGTTCTTTTTAATCCCTTTGATTATTTATTTTAAAATCCAAATGAAATGTATTGAGTCCTAAAACTAAAAGTAACAAAATCCTTAGAATGGAATTATAAGTGCTTCCAAAGTGTTCAAAAACACTTGTTACAATAGAGATAAGATGCCATAAGAAATCTTCTCATTTCTTCCAACTTTTCCTCTTGATCACTTCAACCTACAAAAACTGGTTAATCCACATAAAATAGAGCCATAAAATAGATTAGAAGTTCAAAGTGATAAAAAAAGCACATGTTAAAATGAAATTGAAAACTGACTTTTACCCCACCCAAGTGGTGCAATCAAAAAACTCCTCATAGTTTGAAGGAGTCCAGCGATGGTCTAGTCAACCAACATCACTCTATGAAAAAACCAGAGACTGCAAATGAGTCACAATTTCACCCAACAATGCACTTTGGGGTTTGACTAGTTCAGCTCGCTGGTTAGTCACTACAACATCTTGTTTTCAAGAGAAGCAACATTGTTATATAGTGATGCTAGACTGATAGCGTCATTGTTTGACCTTTGCAACATCATTGTTTCCTATAGACAAAATTTTTTTTTTGAAAAAACCATAGAATTTTGAGCAAAAAGCATGTTAATTTCTCAAGATCCACCCTCCTTCTAGCACCAAATTTGAATGGTAACTCTAGGCTTGCACAAACATGAACAAAAAACACAATGTTAGTCAATTATATAAATCTAAACTAGCATTCCCCATGTAATTCATTTAAACACCAAGAACAAGAAATAAAAATAAACTAATCAAGTGAAAGACACTAAATCTTACTCAAGATATTCAAACTCTCAATCCCATGGGGGAATTGGTGTTATTTTGATGTAGAAAATATCCCTTTTTCCAATTCCTTGTAAGCTTGGATGATGATCAATGGTGCTCCTTGATGAAATTTGCAATAACTTAGGTAAGATTTATGAGAAACTATAAAAACTTGAATGATATGTTGATGACTTTGCTCAAAACCTATAGATAATGACTTTGCATAAAGTTTTCCATCCAAAATTAGTAGAAGAGCTCTCCATTTATAGGAAATAAGGATGGAGGATGTGGGAATAAGCATAAGCCAATGGCATTGTGCCACTTGTCAACATGCTAGTGGAGAGAGATGGAACACATTTTGATGAATGTGCAAATAAATGTAATTAGGTGGACATTTGAAATTTGAAAGATGGATTTAATGCCACTTGGCTCAAGAAAAAGGACTTGTAAGAGATATAAATGCCATTTTGGAGGATAAGACCTTTTGCGAGGGAGATTTAAAAAATGAAGGAATATTCCAACTTGATGCCCTTTTGAATGAAAATAGAAGAATTTATAAATCAATTAAATTTATTTACATGCACGAGTTGCAAAATATAGAGGATTTGATGGATTAGAGTTAGGATTTAGTCAACATTTGACACTTTGACATAGATTTTTAGATTTATTTAAATAAAAAAGAGAGGAATATGAATATTAGATTTAATTAAATAAAGTTTGATTTATTTAATTAAAAGGGATATGATGTTAGAATTAAATCAAATAAAGGTTAGTTTATTTAATTTAAAGGAGATGAAATATGATTTAGTAAAATAAAGTGATTTATTTATTCAAAAGAGGAACATTAGGATTAATTAAACAAAATGATTTATTTAATTAACAAAAGATAATGATTCAATCCAATAAAGTGGATTTATTTAATTAAAATATGAAATATGATGAATTTAATCAAATAAAGATTATTTGACTAAATGGTTAGTAAAGGAGTGATTCAAGATGAATTGATGTTAGTAAACTAGGATCAAGTGCACGAGATCAATTAGTATAATTTACATGTCTACAACACCGAAATATCTTCTTCACCAATAGGAGATATATTAGGAGAAGAACAAATATGATTGTTAGGAATGTCCAACGTTGGATTCTCTTTCACTAAAACACTATCATGGGGAGGGGATATGAAGTTTTTCTTAGTATGCCTAGATATGTAGGACACTAACCTTGTTTGAAAAAAAATGAAAAGCACTTCTAACCATTTCATGCAATGTTTCAATAATGTAAATAATGTATATCCAAAGATGCAAAACACTTTTATCCAATGTATGCAAATTTTTAATAATGCAAACAATTTATATCCCAAAATGAAGAGCAATTTTATCAAACTTATGCAAAATTTTATGAGTGTAAAGATTAAATATGCAAAAGTGAAAAGTAATTTTATCCATGTCATGCAAATTTTTTGAAATGTGAGCATTTTCAGATCTGATGATGCTTGTAATTGAAATGATTTAAAAAATGAGTACACCCTAAATTGATGTTTTTGACCTAGATGCATAAAAAAATGTTACCGAAAATTTCCATACTTATAGTATAGGTTACTAGGAGGCTTAGGAATCACATAAATGAGGTTTTTGATGCTATAACAGATAATTTAAAACTTGGACTGGAACTGATTCGCCCAAGGTGGGGAATGAGTCCCAGTAGGTATTTTTTTTAAAAACATTTCAGAAATTTTTAATTGGTTTTGATTCTTTTTATGTTGTATGACTTGAGGACTAAATGAAAATGCATATTTTATATGATTTTCAATGATTTGAGATGTAAAAATGCAAACTATATGCAATTTCAATACTACAAATTTTTTGAAACTCTAGAATGCAAATTAACTAATGCAAAACCCTAATGCAAAGTTAATGCAAGATAAATATATGATGACGATGAAATCCATATAAGAAAAGAAGGTATTCTAAAGTTAGGTTCACCAAAATGAGGACACCATAAATGGATGCTTCACATTCTTTTCCACATAAAATAAGGATACAAGGAGAGGGATCTGATTTCACAATATTCACATTCAAGGACACCTTAGAGATCTCAACCCAATGAAGGATGTGAGAGATCTAACTATAAGATATCCTTGGAGATGATTGAGATAAGAAAGGGGTTCACCACCAAGTGTAAACTTGGAAAATGCTTTTTTTTTTAAAACACAATGTGATATGCAAACAAATGCTAAATGAACTAAGAAAATCCCTAGAAATGTAAATAAAGTAAAACTAAAAAGTAAAGATTTGAATGGCATGCACTTGGAAACCTTGAAGAGAATGGAAATAGCTCTGAAATCCATAGAAATTTATGAAAAATAGGTACAATGGGACTCATTTTCCACTAATGGTGAATGAGTTCACTTTGACTTCTCTAGAAACTAAGAATTGGAATATGTAGCTCTCAGTCTGCTCACTTTGTACCCCTAGGTATTCAAATATGAAACCCTAATTTTTGGGACTGTAAGTAGCCTTTTGTGAATATTTTGACTTTTCCAATAGGGAGATGACTCCAATAAGTTTGAAACCTAGTCTTCAATGATTTCCAAGTCTTGAAATGACCTAGATATGCAATCACATAGAGAGAAAGAGAAAAATTTGATTGTTAGGGAATAAGGGTTTGCCTTGGCCAAACCCCTTTTAGGTAATTAGAACAAAATGACGAAACAAGATAATGAAGTTGTAGACACAGAAAATAAACTGACACATTTGATTGTGGTTACTGACATCATTTTTTCCATGATAATCTTCTTACCTAATCATCACTCTTTGTCCCTTAATTAAATAAATCTTCATTTATCTAATTAAATCATTCTCTCTTGTTAATTAAATAAATCAACGTTATTTAATTAACCCTCTAGTCTCTATTTAATTATATAATCCATTTTATTTGATTAAATCTCTAAAGTCATCTTATTAAATTAAATAAATTAAACCTTGTTTAATTAATTGAACATCATCCTCTTTGATTAAATAAATCAAATCTTTTTATTTAATTAAGTCTAAATCACATTCTTCTCAACTTTGATTTAAATCAACCCAAAAATCTAAATCAAATTGTCACATCATTTAATCCCTCATTAAATTAATTAAATCCTGATTAATTTAATCTTAATCATCCAATTCCTCTAGATTTTTCCACTTGCACATGAAAATACATTTAATTAATTTATTAAATCCCTATTTTCTCTCAACATGGCATCTTTAGGGGAATATTCCTCCAGGTGGATTTTTCCTTCCAACAAGACATTCATTCCCTCTTACATGTCCTTGTGCATTGAACCAAGTGGCATTTAAGTCATTCTTTTCTCCCTCCAACAAGTCATTTCACAAATTTGAAATTCCACCTAATAACATTTATTGTGTACATTCATCAAAATGTGTTCAAGCTTCCTCCATTCACATCTTGACAAGTGGCACTTGCCCAATGGATGTTGAATGATCCCACATTGCTCCATCTTGTATTTCTATAAATAAGAGGCTAATCCATTGTTTTGATCATCCTCAATTTTAGTAAACTTATTATACTCAATTTCATCTTCAAGCATATCTATTTCCATCAAATTTTATCAAGGTCTTAGCTAGGTTATGTAGGTTTTTCATCATGGAGCTCAATTAAATCTTCAACAAAGTGGATCACTCTTCAACATTGCATCAAATGAGTTGCGAGAGGGCCAATTTTCACATCAAATTGGCACCAATTCCCCCATTGGATTGAGAGTTTGCATCTTAAACTAGGATTCCATTACTTTCTTGATTCATTTTCTTCATTTTCTTTCCTATTTGAGATTTGCAAATGAGTTTCATGGTGAATCTTGATTATCACTTGCATTTGATCTAATGATGTGATTTTTTGTTTTGTTTGTGTAGTTCTAGGACTAGGGTTCTACATTTGGCACTAGAAGGAGGGAAAATCTCAAGTTCTAATCACATTTTTTTAACAAAATTCTGTTCTTTTTTTCTATTTTTGGGTGTCTACAAGAAACTGCATTGCTATCAGTCTAGTGGCACCATACAACACCGCTATCATCCCAGTAGTGCCATACATCGATGTTTCAAACTCTAAACTCTGCCACTACAACCTTCCCTCCCAAAAATTCAAATCTTCAAACTGCAATGCCGATTCAATTCTTGAGTGCTAGGATTTTCAAACTTCAAATTGTGTCACTGAGCAAAATTGTGTTGCCATCATGCTCTTTGTTCTACTATAGAGCATTGCTTGTATACCTAGTGGTGCTATACAACACCATTGATTTCTTCAAATAGTGCCACATATGCGGGTTGCATCGCTGGGGTGGAGTAAAAAGTAGAAATTCAATTTTTTCTGACATGTTCTTTTTTTTTTCTTTTGATCATTTTGAGTTACTAACTGGTTTTTTTCCTCTGTTTTCTTCAATTAATTAGTTTTCTAGGTGGAAGCAAGGAAGGAGCAAAAAGGATGTTTGAAGTATAACATTATTTTTCCATTGTATCAAGTGTCTTTAGACACTTTTGGAAGCAATTATAATTCCAAATTTAAGGATTTAACCTCTTCAAGCTTCTAGGAATCACTAATTTTCAATTTGGGATTAAAACAAACAAGGAAAAAGGTTAAAAAGAACATTAGACAAATTTACTAGTTTTGGTTTAAGGTTAACAATTGAACAATCAACTTTCATCTTTTGTTTTGGTGCTTTAAAACGAATCAAATCATTTCTTTGAGGATTTAAAATGAACATGTGTCTCTTTTTTTTCTAATTGCTTACCCAAAATAATACCATCAAAAAGACGTATGCACTTTTATCATGCCTCACAACGATCTTGAGAATGAAAAGGCCTTTTGTTGATCTTAATTTGTGTAAGTGATTGCCTCCACATTTCATTTGGGATTAAAATTTGAATAAATCTTGCAAGTGTGAGTGGAACATATTGTGTGTGTTCTCTCTTTATTTCTCAACAAATATTGATTGAACTATGGATATGTTTGCTTTATTTTGTTTATCTTAGAGGGCCTACCTTGTGGGAAAAATTAATCACCAAAGGGAATGACCCAATCGGCAACACACTAAAACAAAGCGACTTCCAACCAGTATATAAGTGTGGGTACTTGAGGAAAGGCAAGTATCACAAGGATTACTCTGACGAGAAGGGTAGCAATGTTCTCTCACCGCATGGATGGACCCCCATGAATGGAATTCCCACGTTAAAAACCCTTGTTTAGAAAAGGAAAAAATCCTTGATCTATTTGTTGGTGCAAGAATGATCATTCTAAAGCCACCCCACACTTTTAATAATTTTAGTAGAAATGGAAAGTATATCATGGAAGATTAATGGGTACTGATGCTTGACTAACCTGAGAAGTGAGTGCAATGTAAGGGGGAGCCTGTGTGGTCAAGAATCTAACCATTTGCTAAAAGTAGGCATAGCTGGACTTGTCCAAGTCGAGATTCAACAAATACAGTATTTCATATCCATAGGGTTGTACATGTTCTTGGAAACAAAAAATTTTGCTTGATCAAAAACATTGGGAAATAAACATTGAACATTGTCGTCAAATTTCAAACCCTCTAGGAAGAAAATATCTTGGACAAAATTTAAGTGCTATTGCTTGCCCTTGGGATTCTATCCTTAGAGGTTTCTAAGCATTTAAGTTTATATCTC
This sequence comes from Sequoia sempervirens, assembly GCA_007258455.2. Classification (NCBI taxonomy): domain Eukaryota; kingdom Viridiplantae; phylum Streptophyta; class Pinopsida; order Cupressales; family Cupressaceae; genus Sequoia; species Sequoia sempervirens. The sequence continues at coordinate 45,739,273 of VDFB02086081.1, read as the reverse complement.
AATTTTCTTACTAAATTCAACAATAGGAAACTTGTGCCTATTTCCTTGATTTTCACATAATGCACTTTGTGGGATGATAAGAAGTTAAGACATTGGACATTTAGTTTGAAAACCTAATCAAGAATTATTTGTGGTAAAAGGAAGTCATTAAGAAATGCTAAGAACAATTGAACCCCACACATGTCTTTCAAATGATTTCATGCAAAATCAAAATCAAAAAACCAAAGTCAAAAGCTCTTAGTCCAAAAGCTCATCAAAAGTGTCTCTCAACACTCTATGAATTAAGACAAAGATTTATTTTCAACTTTTATAGAAGAGCTTCAAGAAACAATCCCAATTTGTACTCATTTTATTATTTTTAGAATTCGAGACTTTTTCAACAGTTTGAGAATATTATTTAGAGTAAAGTGTTTTCTTCAAAACTGAGGTCTTGTAAACAAGAGTCTTTCTTAGGTACACATAGGATCAAATTCAACCTTCATTCATCTTTCAAAAATAAAATCAAAATCATCTCATCAATAACTCTTGAAAATCTTGAAACAATCCTTTATGCTAGACTTTTTGGAAAATCCATGAATCAAAATCCTTGAATCAAAACATCAAAACATTTGGTTTGACTAAGTATATGTAGATGTATCCTTCTTCATATGCTTAGTTAAATTGTCATCAAATCATCTTGTTTGGTTAGGTGTAGGTAGATGCATCCTTCTCCCTACACTTAGTCAAATTATCATCTTATGAGAAAGTCTATCCCATAGATAACATCCAAAATCTTGTGATCTATTTGTTCATTATCCAAAATCAAAACAATCCAAACATCTAAGAATCCAAAACCAAGATCAAAACAAATCCAAGAATCCAAAATCAGAATCCAAAAAAGTGCCAAAAGGATAGCATCCCCCTCAAGATCTTCTAAGAGTTTAAGCATTCATATCATCCACCTTTCACACATTTCACCATCACACCTTTGATCCTTAATAATCCTAGATATTCTCTTTTGAGCCTCATTTTATGGTTCAAACAAGATCACAACACAAGAAGAACATGGAGACCAACAAAGAAACATCAACTTCAAGTGACCTAAGTCAAACCAATTATGAAATTAATCCCTTTGGATCAAGAAATACCCTAACTAATCTTCCTTAATCATCACAAAATCCTCAAGAGGAAGGTCAAGTAGAGGATATCGCCAATAATACTTTCGGGATGACACAAGACGAGATCATCAAAATGGTCCAAAATCTCAAAAATCATAGAATTGTCAACATCATGATGAAGCTCCATCCCTCAAAATATATTCTTGAATTATCAAAAAAAGGGGCTAAACTCCCTTTCGATTTTGATGTGAGCACCATTGTTGAAAAAATTCTTGGGGTCATCCCTCCAATTTCATCCATGCCCCCAATCTCATCTACACCTCCATTCCAAAGCATCACCCAACCCATCCACCAAATTATATCATCCATCGCCCCAAATCAACCTATTGTTAACAAAGAGAGTACATTCCTCAATGCACTACAAACACACCCCCTTGTGAGTAATCAAGATTTGGACATAAACACTATCTTAGGGCAACCCGTACCCCAAAATCTACTACACCCATATGTCCCCCTCACCTTTCATCATCCTAATGACCCATCATCATCATCTCACGCAACACCTCAAACCTCTCTCCCTATGACCTCACAAGGAGAAGGTGACTTATTGGGACCAAGGGGCATCTGGGTATGTGCAAGATCATGATGGGCCAAAAAGTGGTGATATTTTGGGTATGTGGCTGATAACTTTTTTTTTACCCAAAATTGATGAAACAAAAATGGTTTTTAAAGGAGATTCTTAGCTTTCCACCAATATAAATTATACTTTACTTTGAATTTGATAAATAATTATTATTCATTTTCTATTTGAATTATGACTATAGTCTTGATTGATAGGCTGATTGAAAAATATCTATAGCTTTCAAATGGTATCACATTTTTTGAATCCAAAACATGCGTCACATTCTATTCTTCATATACCATAGGATTAAAAAGAAAAAAAAAATGAATTTCATGAAGTTTTGACCTAGTTAAGGTGGTCAGACATATGATTTTTTATATTTTTAAAAAGTTGTAATAAAAAAATTCATAATTAATTATTTACTTGGAAAAAAATTACAAAAAATATGCATCACATCCAGACATGAGTCCTCTACTTATATCTAAAATCTTAGAAAAACATATTATCATTTTATTGTGGTTAGGGTGGTTAGACATACACCTACTTCTTATTTTTTCCCAAATAGATTTTTTTTTTAAATAAACCTAGTATTTTAGAAACTACATTCAATTTTCTACATATTCTATTGTTAAATATTTTTGAAATAATATAGATAACTTATTCAAATTTTTACGTCAAGTTGGCTAACTCTAATTTTTCTAAATTTTTTGCCACTTAAGGGCCTATTTTTTCCATGATGATCCTGCACATACCCATCTTTGACCCTTTATCTTCATCATTTCCCCAAGGAAGTATGCTACACACTTTTCTGCCACTTCCACCCTTTCCGCCAACATCAACATCAAATCTCAATTTGGGGTTACCTCCATTTATGCCACTTATTCAAAATAATCCCCCAATCATCAATCAAAGCCTCATATCGAATCCTCCCATCTTGCCATCGATATCACAACAACAAATGGAAACCATCCCAATAACACAAGCAACAAGTACATCACCAACTATTCCCCAAATACCTCAAAACACAATTTCTCAAGGACAAAGCATATCGATCACAACATCCACTAAAAAAATACCAATCATCAATACAATGGTGCCTCTCATCATAGCAATAAACACCATTCTGAATCTGCCACCACCTCCACCACCAAACACAAATATGTCAAACCAATAAAGAATTGCATTACAAGTTGCTCAACAAGATACCTATCAAAAGGAACTCTAGAAAATCCAAAACCAACAAGCTACACAACTAGCCACTTATCAAGCGCAAACATAATTAGTTGCAAAACAAGCATAATAAGTAGCGCAAGTCCTTCAAGCTACACAACAAGCACAACAATCACAAGTCACTCAAGCCATGCAGGCTACACAAGCTGCACAAGCTTCCTAGCAAGCAAAGCCTAGGATTAGGCACAAGTGCAAGATTGATCCCAATACCAAGCTCAACAAACACATGCATGAGCACAAGCACAGGTGAAAGCACAATACCTCACAAAACAATAAGCATACTGTAGACCCTAAATCTGCATTTTGCTCAAAAAAAAAACTAGCATGAGTATTGTTAAATCAAGCAAAATAGATATAGAATCCCTATGAAATATTGAATCATGCTTCATAATGCAATCCAAACAACAAAATATCAATTAAACTAAATGAAAGCACAAAGAAGCAAGAATCCAACTCTATCTCATATTGGATTGGTGTCACATGTGCTAGTGACCCTTTCCCAATCCTTGATAAAAAGCTCAAGATGATGAAATGCTATGAAGATGGTGGAATGATGATGAACAAGATCAAATCTCAAATGAAGAGAGTAACCTTGCATAAAATTGTGGAGGATTTGCTTGAGGATGATGCACCTATTTAAAGATTTTCAAAATGCCAAGTGTTGAAGATGGACCAATGTGGGATTAAGATTCTGCCAATGAGATAAGGACACTTGTCATCATGTGATTAGTTGATGTGTGTGCAAGATTTGGGAAGAGTGCCCAAGAGGGGGAAAATTTGAATTCAAATTTTGCCATAAATGCTGAGGGGGGACAAGGAAAAACAGCAATAAATGCCATGTTTGACTTGTCATGTTGAGGGAAAATGAGGTTTTTAATAAATCAATAAAATTGATTTATTGTGCAAGTGGCTAGGTCTAGATAATGCAAGGGGATGTGATTAGCATTAGATTAGGATTAGATGGTGATTATGCTGATTAATGCCGATTAGGTGAGTTGACATTTTGGACTTTGATTGATTTATTTAAATCAGAAAATGATGGAAAATGTATGATTTGGATTTGATTTAAATAAAGTCCTCGATTTATTGATGAATGGAATATGATTATGCATGATGTAATTTTAACATGTCTACATTTTTCCCCTCTTTGAAGCAATGTACTTGTTGCGTTGGTTCAAAGAATAAACTTGCATAATCAAAATTCAAAATTTCATGATTTTTAGGATGCCCGTGAAAAGTACATTCGGTATTGCCCCTCGAGAGATCGAAAGATTCGATTTGAGATTCGATCTCACATAAAAGGTTAAAATGGATGGTTATGGATGACGATGCAAAGATGATTTTAAGATGCTTAGAATAACAAATCTATATTATTCTAAACAAATTAAATGATGATATGATATGAGACGGATGAGATGGATGATGTGATATACTATGATTATGCAATGGATGATTTATGATATGCTTAGACTAACAGATCTAATTATGATGATGATGCAAATGAAATGCATGTGAAATGATCGATGTTTCCTATGATGTATGATATGAATGATATGTGGTATGCAGTTTATTGATGGTTTGCAGATGCAGGATGGATGCATGATGGATGCATGATGTTAGTGCGGGAATGAGATGATGACAAGAGGATCCAACAAGTCCATAATTGGTCGAGACTTTATTAGAGATGACGATGATAGATGATGATGATGATAATAAAAGATGATGATGACAAATGATGATGATAGATGGATGATTTGCTTATCAAGGATTGGGATTTTCAAAGGGTCACTTACTTTATTTTTGATAACACGCCTAAGTACGATGCATCAAGGTATGAAGGACCAGGATGGCGTTGTACTTAGTGTGATGAACTTTGACTCGACAAATAGATAGGAGTATTCTTGTTCACACCTGACATACGGAAACCTTGCTGGTACCCTAACAAAGCAAGTATTAGCCAGTTATTTTACAAGAGCGTCCAACAAGCAGCAGATAAAGATAATGATCGTTGCCCCATTCCTATCTCTCTAAATCCTTCGTTCGGATATCATCGAGAGGTCCTTGGAATGAGCGCAATAAGATAAATCAAAAGAAAAGATCAAGTACACAAACAAACCAATGTTCTTCATACCTCTAGCCAAAGGAATATGTTTCAAAAGATGGGAGCTAAAATCTGCAAAATGTGATTAGAAAACTAACAATAAAACCTGCAGAATCATTAGTATTTCAACAACAAATTAAGATATTCAACATCCTTATGAAATAACACATCATGTTCAAAATGCAAACAAATGACAAAGGATCTAAAGCAAAAGCATAAGAAAACATGATGCAAACTATCTCATATTGGATTGGTGTCACATGTGCTAGTGACCCTTTCCCAATCCTTGATTGATAAGCTTAGATGATGATGATAAGATGGAAATGATGAGCAAAATTAGTTCTCAAGGAGAGTAACTTTGCATATGCTTTTTGGATGAAATTGTGGAGGAGTTTCTCAATGTTGAAGCCTCTATTTGAAGATTTCAAATGCTAAGATTGTTGAAGAGGGACCAATGTGGGATTAAGATTCTTCCAATGAGATAGGGACACTTGTCATCATGTGAGTAGTTGATGTATGTGCAAGACTTGGGAAGAGTGCCCAAGAGGGGGAAAATTTGAATTTGAATTTGTGCAATGAATGCTGAGTTTGACTTTGGAAGGGGACATGTAAGAGGCATGTAAGTCCTCATAAATGCTCTGTTGGGTGTACATGTCCACTTGGGGGGAAATTCAAACTTGGAGAATATTCTTCCTTTATGCCAAGTTGAAAATAAGTAATTTTGATAAATCAATTAATTGCAATTTCATGTGCAAGTGGCCAAATCTAGAGAATGCAAGTGGGATGAGATTAGCCTTTAATCAGGATTAATTACCTAGGATGATGATTAGGCTGATTTGACCACTTTGACTTGATTTAGGGATTTAAATCAAATCAAAGGGAGATGAATGATGCCCTGAGATTTAATTAAATAAATGATTGATTTATTTAATCAAAGAGGTGATGATAGGATCAAGTTTGATTTATTAAACTAATGACTTTAGGAGATTGATAAATGAACTTGATTTATTTTCTAAATGGATGAATATGACCTAGTTGAATGCATTATGTCAATTTGACGTGTCTACATTTTTCCCCTCTTTGAAGCAATGTACTTGTTGCGTTGGTTCAAAGAATAACTTGCCACGATCGAAATTTAAAAATTTCATGATTTTTCGGATGCCCCAGCGGAAAGAAGTACACTGGTACATTGCCCCCTCGAGAGATCGAGTGAAAAGATTCGATTTGAGGGTCGATCTCGCGATAAAGAGGTTCAAAATGGATGGTTATGGATGTGATGCAAATGAAATGATTTTTAAGATGCTTAGAATAACAAATCTATATTATTTTAAACAACTTAAATGATGATATGATGTGATGATGTGATATGCTATGATTATGCAATGGATGATTTATACAGATGCTTAGACTAACGGATCTATATTATGATGATGATGCAAATGAAATGCATGTGAAATGATCGATGTTTCCTATGATGTATGATATGGATGATATGTGGTATCTTGGCGGTTATTGATGAGGGTTTTTGATCACGGGATGGATGCATGGCCAGGATGCATGATGTTAGTCTTGAGAGTAGAGATGATGACAAGAGGATCAACAAGTCCATGATTGAAATTTCGAGACTTTATTAGAGATGATGATGATAGATGATGATGATGATAAATGATGATGATGATAAATGATGATGATGATAAATATTGATTTGCTTATCAAGGATTGGGATTTTCAAAGAGGTCCTTACTTTATTTTGATAGCATACCTAGAATCGTGCTCCAAGGTATGAAGGACCGGGATGAAGCGTGGTACTTAGTGTGATGGACTTTGAATCAACAAGCCGGATAGGAGTATTCTTGTTCACGACATCTGGAAACCTTGCTAGGATGCACTTTAGAAGTCTCAAACATCTCGGACCAAAACGGAAGGTACTAACCAATCAATGCAATAGTCAACAAGCTATCACGAAACCTCCTCCATACATATCTAACAAAGCAAGTATTCACCGGTTATATTACAAGAGCATCCAACAAGCACAAACAAAAGGATAATGATTGTTGCCCCGTTTCCTATCTCTCCAAATCCTTGCGTTTCGGATATCATCGAGGTCCTTGGAGCGGCGCAATAAGATAAATCAAAGAAAGATCAAGTACTACAAACAAGCCAATGTTCTTCATACCTCTAGCCAAAGGGAGTTTGTTTGATAGGATAAGAATCGGGTGATATCCATAAATGATGATTAACCCATTATTGAACGATATATCCTAGGACATCATTATGCAGGGGATGATGATGGTTTGATAAGTTGATTGATAGGCTATTGATATAAGGTTGACTGACATGTTTGCGACTGATCAAGAGTTTGATTTTGTGTTCAATGGTTCGTTGTTTCATTTTGATTTTACGATTGAAGATTGATTTTGCTGACTGCTATGATTGTTTCTATTTGCATTGCCAAAGGATGAAGATGATGATCAGTTTATTATGGATGATTTATTATTGCGGGTGAAAGTGAAACGGGAATGGTGGATTTTTCAAATATTTGGATGTTTTTGACGTTTTTGAAATGTTTTGAGGTTGTTTTTGGTGTTTTTGGATTTTGCGATGTTTTGGGATTTTGATGTTTTTTGAATGTTTTTGGATTTTTGATGTGATTCGAATGTTTTTGGATTTTGATGTCTCGGGGGCTGATCAAAGATGAGCCTTGCCTACGTTTAAGCTCAGAGACGACGTAGTTCGGATTTCAATGTTTTTGATGTTTTCTGCTTTCTGAGTGTTTTTTGGATTTTTGATATGTTTTGGATGTTTTTGGAGTTTTCACATGATCTTGACGATTAGGATATGGATGTGTGTGACGATGTCAGTGCTCTGTTTATGATTTTTGTTGAAAACCAAGCTAAGGTTGATTGATCAGATCGATGGATTGATGATGATGATGACATTATTGAGGATACACAACAATGCAATGATTTGATTGATTGGGATTGATGATAACATTGTTGAGGATACACAACAATGCAAGGACTTGATTGATCAGGATGGATAATGATAACATTGTCGAGGATACACGACAATGCAAGGATAGTGTTAAGCAACACAAGGATATCCCGATATGATGATTTTTTGATTGGATTTGATTGATCATGTTTGACGAAGCTTGGTTTCGAACAAAAGATGTTTGGATGATTTGATGTTGACGTTTGAAGTGCAACCTAGATGCGACTGATAGTGATTGTTTGGATCGATGTTCAATGAAAGATGAAGACTTGATAAAGAACATGTTTTCGTCAAAATATGCCATGGGCTAGTGATTTGGATTTTTTCGCTCACAAGTGGTGGACCAATTTGATTTCATGTTTTCTAATGTTTGGATCGCCACATAAGCTGGAGGATATAGACCAAGGTTTATTTTCGAAGCAAGATGGATATATCTGCCCCCAATGTCTAGCAATGTATGGAATGCGATGGATGGATGCTCGGATAAGTGTATGGATGGATGGATATGGTAAGCATGCAAAGTATGCCAAGGATTTATCTTGTGATAAGATAAGGTGCTCGAATAACGAATGCGCATTTGGATAATGCTTCATGGCTCAGATAATGCTGCATAGGATAGGATTTAATGAAAACAGCCCATGTCAAGATGTTCACCGTAAGCAAGCGTAAAGCGTGCCCCAAAATCTCGTCAAGATCAAGATAACTTGGATGATGGATGTAGATGGATTGGATAAATGGCTCATGGATGAATGGATTTATTATGGCTAAGATGGATGGAATGCTCGATTTATTATGGATGGGATGAGATGCTTTCAACAGAACTGGCGCACATAGATGCTCGATTCTACTCATGACGCCTGTTTGCCAGGTTTTCATCATGGTCTTTCCCAAAGTGCCGCCCATGCGGTTTTCACTAGAGGACAATTTTTATCTTTACTATTTTTTAATCCTTTTCTAATTTTTTGGATTTTTTGCTTTTGATTTTTTTGTTTTGAAGATTCATATTGAACCACCGGTGGTGTTGGCGTAGATCTTACCCTGTATGTCGATATCCACCTTGAAGCTGCTTTATACAGATCGTGCGCTGAATGCAGCTTTGGGATTCATGATCGCCGTCGATCAGTGAGTTAACTCTGTCTTGAATAGCACATCGATAAAGTGCCTTATCCTGATGAAGATTAGATTTATAATACATGGTCAATGTAAGAATTGGATATCATGCATGGAAGTGGATGGAGTGCATTTAGGGATAAGAGATGGATTGGTTGACAGTTTGGAACCTTTGACTCTCCAAACTTGGGAAGATGAGCAATGATGGGTGGATACGGAAGTGTGCGTGGAATTAGGACCAACTGCTTGATATACTTTGTATGTCGCTTGAAAAGCCTGCTTTTGCTTTTGTGGACATTCTTGATGGATACCTTTCCTCTTTTAGTTTTCCCCACAGTTTCTTTGACTGATGGAGTTTGATAGGGATGATCTTTCTTTATATTTTTGGTATCCATATGTATTTGATTTGTCCATTATGCTTCTCAGCTTCTTTTGATTTGATAACGTTCTTCGTACTTTGATTCAAATATTTCCTTTGATGTTGGTCCCAATTCATGGATGGGGTGATGGGTGGATGAAGATTCATGGCGTGGCTGGTTGTAGTATTGACACTAGCTTCATCATAAGGAATCTTTGTGCTCCCTATGTTGACGTTTGCTTGAGACGAAGTTGCCCCCAGTATGGTGGAAGTAGTACCTTCATGCTTTGATTTCTCCTGTTCTAAGAGTTCTTGTTCAATAAGTGTTCTCTGATAGATTACCACCGTAGGTGACATTCTTTCAATTTGCTGCTCCGCTAACTCTGGAATATATTGTTCTACTTGATTTTCTTTCTTGAGTGGATAATGTTTGATATCCTTATTCATGATGTCCCCAATCTGAGTTTGGGACATATTTGATCCTGATGTTGACAACTCCATTTGATTGTAGGAGTTAAGAATATGCTCTTTGTGTGTAACATAATTTTGTTCTAGATGAAGATCATCTACGTGTCCATCCATAGAAAGCATCTCATGGGTAGATGGAGGAGTATGTGCTACATCGATATGATCATCTTGCATGGATAAGAGAGTTTTCATTAGATCATTGTAGTATCTTGAAGATACAAATTCTTGATCTTGAATAATTTCGGAGTTGCTTTTGACATGCTTTGGATCAAGTTCTTGACATGGATCAGTTCCAAAGGATGGATTTCTTACAAAGGACTTTTGGATGTCGACATTAGGCATGGTCAAGTTCGAGGTTCCTTCAGCATCTGTAACCATGAGGTCAAAGGGGATCAACATGTTTTGAAAATGACCATTGCTAGACCTTGGTGAAAGATTTTGATCATGCTTTGGAATAAATTCTTGAGATATGTCCTCTAGCTCATAAGGCAATGTAGAGACATTTTCAACATCGTCACAGGTGAACTGCTTGTGCATTATGTCAATTGGATCAAATAATCCTAACACTCCTTGAAAGAGATCACTAAAAAGTGGCTCTTGATGTATGGTGAGTTGATCATCCAGTTATGTAATACATCAATGTGCTCCTCGATGGAAGGTTTTGATCATTGTTTTCGACAAATTGCGGTGGAAACTTGTGAATGTCTTCGACCATAGAGTCAAGTGATGTTGATATTTCTTGAATTGGCTCATTGTCGAATTTTGTTGGTGGATTTTGATCATGATTCAAAAGTGACTCTTGACATATGTCGATTTGATCCTTGGATGAAGTAAATGTGTGCTCAGTGATGGATTGATCTTGATCCTTGTTTTCAATAGTTGTCATCTTTTGTGTTTGTGCTCGTGTTGGTTGGGTAGCTTGAGAGGCTTGGGAAACTTGAAAGGATTGTTGCACTTGTTGAGCTTGTGTTGCTTGTTGTTGTTGCAGTGATGTTTGAGCTTGATTTTGCTGTGAAGCTTGAGAAGCGTGCGTGGCTATAGGCGCTTGCCGAATTGTTTGATATTGTTGGAGCAATTGTTGGTATGCTTTGAATGAAGCATTGTAATTGCTTACTTGGCTTAGTCGCAATGGTGGTGGTGGTGGGATTGAAATTGTGTTGGATGTAGTGACAAGTGTTTGAGATACGCTCGGAGCGATCATGGTAGTGAGGGGTTGAGATGTGATGGGAGTGATAGTGGTGTTTGGAATGATTGAAGGAATAGTGATGGTTGGAATGACTGAGGTGATAGGTCCTTGAGAGACCAAATTTTGATTGGTTGGGATCATTGTTGTTGTTTGATTAGATACCATCCATTGGTGTGATGTCGATGGTATATTCAAAGGATTTGTCGTGATGGTTTGATTGATGTTATGTGGATTGATTTGGGTGAAATGATTGGTGTTAGGTAAAGGGGGAATCCCTAAACCAAGGAATAATGTAGGTAATGGTGGTGGAGATTGCCCTTGGCGCAATGCCTCAACTATTTTGGAAAGTTCCGCAATTTGATCTCGCCAAATTTGTTCTTGATTTTGATTTTGACTCACTTGAGATAGTTGATTTGGCTTGTGTTCAAGTAGTTTTGGCATGCATGCTTGCGATTTTTGAATGGGATTATGGGAAAATTGACTTTGGATAATGTTCTGATTTGGCATGATAGGATGAACAATGTTGGTATTGGGAATCATTTTTCCAAAGGTTTCCGAGTTAGGATTCATGTTTCGAAAAAATGCATTTGGTACATCCACATTTGGTTTGTAGGGATTTGGTGGAATGACATTGTTCGTTTCAAGGCTCATGCATTGATTATTCGATTGGTGGATTTGTAGGTTTGGACTTAGATCTATCATTGGGAAATGTGTTCCAAACTTTGACTTGGGCATACTCACACTTGTTCTACCATTGACATTTGTCGAAGGTAATGATCCCATGTATGGACTTTGATAATTGATAGGAAATGAAAGGCTTTGAGGATTCAACTGATTTGGATTACCCAAGATGTATGGATCAAGTGTATATTCCATGTTCTTCTTGTGTTTTGACTTTGTTATGAAAGTGACCTCTAAGGTTCTTAGGACCAATGGCGAGATGGAGGATGAAAGGTGGATGATATGAGTGATGAACGTTTATGAACTTTGAATCAATGCTAGACTTAGGATTTTGATTTTTGATTTTTGATGTGGATGATGAACTTGTAAACCCTAAAATGTTGGATGTTTATCTTAGGATGAACTTGTTCAAAGAGGTGATAATTTAACTAAGTGTGCGTGGAAGGATTCATCCAAACACACCTAACTAAACAAATGATTTTGATTTGGTTTGGAAATGTACCCAAGTCTAGGTAATGACGTTTTCAAAGCTCTAAAGTTGTTTATGGGATGATGTTGATAAATGTTTGAGGTGAATGAAGTGTTTGATTTGATCCTAAGAGACTTAGAGAGACTTTTTTTACTAGGCCAAGGTATTGAAGAACACACTTTTCTCTAAGAGCAATCAAAAGACCAATATGACCAAGAGATATCAAGCACATGTGTGGGGTCCAATTTGTTATCTTTGCTTAGTGTATTCCTTTTACCACAAACACACTCTTGATTAAAGTTTCAAACTAAGATGTACCAATGTCTTAATTTCCTTAAACCCCACAAGATATTTTATGTGGAAATTCAATGAACTTAAGGCAAGGGTTTTCCTATTGTTTACTCAAGAAGACAAATTGAGGTATAATCCAATGCTTAGGAACCTCTACGGCGTGAATCCCAGGGAAAGCAATAACATATGGATCGAGTCAATGATATTTGTCTTCAAAGGGTTTGAAATTTTGAGAATCATGTTGAATGTTTGTTTGCAAAATGTTTTCCGAATACACATTGTGTTTTCAAACAAAGAAATAATTACAAACCCTATGGATGTGATAGACAATGTTTGTTGGATTCCCACTTGGACAAGAATCCCATTCGCCCTACTTTAGCGGATGGTTAGATCGCCCGACCCCAGAAACCACTCCATGGCGCTCACTTATCACAGGGCAGCCAAGCGCAACACCCATGAAACTCCCCATGGCGGCGCTTCCATCTGCTAAAGCGGTAAAATTGTGGAAGTGACCCGAGGCGACCCGTTCTTGCACCAACAAACAAATTAAGGATTTTGGCAAATTCTAACACATAGGTTCTAGTAAGGACTTTCCGTTCGTGGAGATTGACCCATACGGCAAGAGTCCCGGATCCATCTTGTCGAGCCAACCGCGTGATTATGGCATTTAACCAAAACCCTCATTTATATCCCGGCTGGAAATACTCTTGGCTTTAGAGTGTTACCGGTTGAGTCGTCCCTTGGGTGAGTACTTTTTCCCCAAGGCAGGCCCTCTAAGATAAACAAAGCGAGCAAAGACACAATCGTAGCTTTCGATCGATCTTTGATGGCACAAAGAAAGAGAATCTACGTGAAAATGCCCCTACTCACACTCGCACAAGATGTTCAATTTTTAAACCCAAAATGAAGTGTTTTAAAGCAATAAAATGTATTTTGAGTGTTTCTCTTGCACCCTAGATCGCACGAAGCGCAAGGGGAGAGGATACGTACTCAAAAGACAATCACACAAATCAAACACTTGTTCGTTTTAAGCACCAAATGAAATATGAAGATTGTTTGTTCAATTTTTAACCCAAAACGAAATCTAGTAAGTGTGTCCTAAGGTTCGTTTTAAGTCCTTTGCAATGAAAAACAATTTGTTCGTTTTAGCCCCAATTGAAAACTAATGTTCTAAAACGAAAAGGAAAACAATTTCGTGAAGTGTTGATCAAACACTTAAAGTGTTAAAAAACACATTGTGTTTTCAAAGAAAAAAAAATCTTTCCCTCCTTTCGTTTTCGTTTTGTGAAGTAGTATTGATCAAACATTTAAAGTGTTAAAAAACACATTGTGTTTTCAAACAAAAATCCTCCTCCTCTTTTGCTTTGCACCTTTTCGCCTTCGTTGTTTGTACCTCCTCCGTTAGTCTTTGTTTCCCTTTTGTACCTTTCACCTTTCGCTTTCGCTTGATTCTAATGTTTGACTTTGATATCAACCTATAAATAGTACAAAACTATCATCAATAAGAAGTATGATAAAAATTTAATGATAACTTCACAAATATCTAAATCACCCATTAATGATCCAAAATCAAAAGGCTAGTCAATTTCTAAGTTGAATTTTAATAGTCAAACTGAAATCCACAAAATTCTTAGTTAATGCAACCCAATGCCAATACTATAGATAATCAACGTCAAAATTCAGATTTTCTCTAAATAATGTCAAATCCCAGATGCCTAGCACGTGATCTGTTTGTAGTCTGAGAAAGTCCAAGCTGTATGAAATTCTTCCAAATATGTTGTTAGCGAATAAATCATAAAAAATGAAATCCTCAGCATTAATGTTCAAACCACCACTCTCGTACATGTTCAAATCCTGTTTGTAAATGTCAAAGCCAATATTAATCTTTGAGAAAGCAAATGATTATAATACCTACACATCCAACTTTATGGTGTTCTGACATGCAAAGAAAAGAGCATTAACACATTTCACAGATCATTAAAGCAGCAGCAAGATAATTTTAATGCTTGGCCAAACGTTTTGGGTCACTAATCAATGCAGCAATACACTAAAATATCAGCAAGTGATTCGAATGTTCGAAGAGTTAGAAACAAATTTGTACCTTGCTGCAAAAGGGAAAGCTCGAAATCTGTCTCAAAAAAAAAAAAAAATCTTTGCTGTCAAAACTCGTTGAATATTGTAAAGGAAGAAGCAACTACTGCTATTGTCAGTGATGTACATCAGCAAAAAAGATAATTTAAAATGGGCGCTTTAAATGAAATTACTGGCTTTGCGTGTTGAATTCAGCTGACAAACCAGAGCATTAAAGACTGCAACACATATTGTCAATGAATCATTAAAACTCAAATCAAATAGATATGGAGAACATCAGTTCGCTACAAGAAGATCAGTAGAGATCACTGCCCAAGAAAAGTTCGCTGTGAAATAAATCAATGTAAGTCAAATTGATGTGATTCTTCTATCATCCATTGTCATTTAAGGCCCATTAAGAATTTTCTGGATGAAGGCTTCGAATTCTGTGCGAGTGATTATGGTATTACTGCCACAGTATGCGGTCATCTCCAGAAAGAGAGCAAGGCGACTTCACCCGATACTTTTATGGTTGAATAGGGGAGTCTTTTACCAGCATCCTTACACAGTATACAACAGCTAGATCCCTAGTATGCTATGAACAATGCGCACAAGTCATGACCAAAGAATATCTAAAAGCAAGGATATCGGGATTCCAACCTAGCACTTTTCTCATGATTGTTGGTTTGGACGTATCAACTAGGTACCATGCCAACTACAATTTTTAACACACTAAGTCTTTTCTCTATCGTAGCTTTTAATGCGAGTCAATCATATCCACTATTCTATCGAACCTGCTGGTGATCTCTTAGATAGCTTTATGGGTGTCAGCCTGGCCAAGTAGCTACGGGAGGATTCAATAAATTATTGGCATGGGAACTAATTGTTAATCGCGATAGAAGTAAATTCTACTTCATGCCTTCGTACTTTCAATCAGGGGCTGATCAATAGCGATGGTGAGTCAATGGAAACTCGATGGCGTTAGAAGAGAAAGACACACTGCCTTAGTATCAGTCCAATAAAGCGTAGGTTTCTTATATGCCGTGTTAAACCATATTCCTGTACTGCGCCCAAGCAAATTCTTAATCACTGGTAATTACAGAAAGGCTGCCCACAGGAGGATCAAAGCTAGGAATAGCAGTGGCTAAGGACGACAAATAGTCACTATTGAAAGCACCAAATGTACCTATTTTGTTGCATGGATCTCGCTGGGTTGAATGGTGGTGAAAGACCTGCACCACGTAAACTCCAAGTCACAGTCTTATTGCCAAATCACCAAGTCGAGTCCAAGGCAAAAAAGAACTTTGACAAAAAGAGTTCGCTTGAAAGATGGTTCCCAAGTATAACGGAATGCTTCACGCCAACAGATTGATATTAAGGCCGAGTTCTCACCTGAATAAAAATGCATAGATATGTGCATACAAGTGGGATAGACAAAATCGTCAATGATTAATAAGCTTGATAACATAACAGAAGCATATGGATATGGCACCTCGATCCATCATTGATAGGATTTGAAAAATCTAGACATCTTTAGACCTAATGATAAGCAGCTTAGAAATACAAATATTGATGCCGTTATTTTAAAAAAGAAACTGCCTTATATATATCCATTTGAAAACTTCCCAGTAAATGATTCAAAATGCACCGATTGTTTTCAAAGATGTTAACTGTAAAACCAAACTAACAGCTGGCGAAAATGCATAATATGCTGACTTAAAAAAAACAAATACTAGTCACAACTAATGGATTTAGATTTCGAAGACCCCATATACCAAAATCATTCAAAACCTCATATATGAAATCTATTTTGTTCAAAACTTTATATTCGTTAAAAATGACAGTAAAATTAAAAAAAAAATGAAATGTAGGCTATTGGGCCCTCCTTCTAGCGCCATTTTGTGGATGCTAAAATCTGCAAAATGTGATTAGAAAACTAACAATAAAACCTGCATAATCATTAGTATTTCAACAACAAATTAAGATATTCAACATCCTTATGAAATAACACATCATGTTCAAAATGCAAACAAATGACAAAGGATCTAAAGCAAAAGCATAAGAAAACATGATGCAAACTATCTCATATTGGATTGGTGTCACATGTGCTAGTGACCCTTTCCCAATCCTTGATTGATAAGCTTAGATGATGATGATAAGATGGAAATGATGAGCAAAATTAGTTCTCAAGGAGAGTAACTTTGCATATGCTTTTTGGATGAAATTGTGGAGGAGTTTCTCAATGTTGAAGCCTCTATTTGAAGATTTCAAATGCTAAGATTGTTGAAGAGGGACCAATGTGGGATTAAGATTCTTCCAATGAGATAGGGACACTTGTCATCATGTGAGTAGTTGATGTATGTGCAAGATTTGGGAAGAGTGCCCAAGAGGGGGAAAATTTGAATTTGAATTTGTGCAATGAATGCTGAGTTTGACTTTGGAAGGGGACATGTAAGAGGCATGTAAGTCCTCATAAATGCTCTGTTGGGTGTACATGTCCACTTGGGGGGAAATTCAAACTTGGAGAATATTCTTCCTTTATGCCAAGTTGAAAATAAGTAATTTTGATAAATCAATTAATTGCAATTTCATGTGCAAGTGGCCAAATCTAGAGAATGCAAGTGGGATGAGATTAGCCTTTAATCAGGATTAATTACCTAGGATGATGATTAGGCTGATTTGACCACTTTGACTTGATTTAGGGATTTAAATCAAATCAAAGGCAGATGAATGATGCCCTGAGATTTAATTAAATAAATGATTGATTTATTTAATCAAAGAGGTGATGATAGGATCAAGTTTGATTTATTAAACTAATGACTTTAGGAGATTGATAAATGAACTTGATTTATTTTCTGAATGGATGAATATGACCTAGTTGAATGCATTATGTCAATTTGACGTGTCTACACATACCAACAAGCACTAAAGCAATACCAAGAGCAACAAGAAGTAGCCCAACAAAAAGCTCAACAATAGGCATTATTAGACCAATAGCAATAGGACCAACAACAAGCGTTGTTGATACAATAGCAAGTAAAATCATACTTGCCACAAACACCATCCACCAACACACCAACCAATCCACCCATCCCCCCAACAAGTGAACCATCGCAGAACACTTTCATCCCACCCCCTGATCCACAAGATGATGTAACAATGAAAATAAAGTTGTTCTCGCAAGAAGTGCTTGATCTTCAATCAGGGAAAACTGCAAAGACACCCAACAACTTGTGTCACTATGCATTTGATAGGAGTCTTGCAATGAAACTGTTCCCAAAGGGATTTGAAATCCCCAAATTTGATAAATATCATGGGATGGGAAACCCTAAAGATCACATCATGAAATTCTAGGTACATTGCATGGAAGTCCCATATGATGATACATATTTGATGCGGCTATTTCCTAGAATTTTTGCTAGACATGCCATGGAGTGGTTCTCTCGCCTTCTTCCTGACATCAAAAATTTCCAAGAGATAGTAGATGCATTCATAAAAAAATATGCATTCAATATCGGTATGGATGTTAGTCTAGAAGATCTATCAGCTCTTAAACAAGGTAAAAATGAATCATTTTCTTCCTTCCTACAATGATGGCGATCCAAGGCCAATAGGAGAAAATGAGTCATGCCAGAAGAACAACAAGTTTACACCATCATCTCCAATTTGGAGGGAACCTTGGCATTTCATCTCAAGGTGCAAGGTATCACCACATATGACCAATTGATCTCCAAGGCACTTAATTTTGAATGATCCCTTATTGCACAAGGAGGGACACCCACATATCATGAATAGGAAAACAATCACCCATCCACTAGCTATAATGACAAACCTCTCACATGGGAGAAAAATAGAAACATTACCAACGATGGTGTTGTTGATGCCAAAGTTGTTATCAGTGCTCCTTGAGAAAACACACCAACACCCCAACAAAAACCCCAAAAAAACAATTAGAACAATTTTCAAGCTTACATTCTGACCCAACAGCCAAATAATCAAACAGTCAACAATGTGCATGATCAAAGGGGGCCACCCCTGCAAAATAAAAAATTCCCTATGCGAAAGTACACAACCCTTGGGGAATTAGTTGAATCCATCATGAAGAGGCTATTGGCAGAAAAACTCATCACAATCCTCACCTATGAAAACTATCAAGTTCCCTTGGTGAAATCGCCATGGTACAATGAAAATCACCTTTGTTATTTCCAAAAAATCATTGGACACACAAGTGCCAGTTGTATGAGGTTGAAAAACTTAATTCAAGACCTCATTGATGATAAAATGATAAATTTGGAACAACCAACGGGAAATAAAAATATCAAGATCTACATGAATCTGATGCCCAATCACAACAACAAAGGGAACAATAACAATGATTAGGGGAAGGGTACCTTCAAAAGTGTGAATCATGCATACAACCATATAAGTGCATCCCTAGATGAGTAATGCACTGTTATCACCATCAAAGGATCCCAAGCTAATTGTGGAGTCACCACAAGAGGAAAAAAATCACCATCATAGGGTCATCTCAGCCTCCTAGATCACCCACTTCCAACCCACGATTTGTTCCTAGTGGCTATAATGTCCTTGATCAATTGAAAAGAACCCCAACTCAGATCTCCATCATGGAGTTGCTGAAGATTTTGTTAGAATAGCCAAGATCTGATTGCAAACCAAAATATTCCTTCCACAGAAGAAGAAAACGAAAAAGCAGAGATTGCATAAAAACATGCAATTTGATATATTTGAAAAGACCAATTAATTACAAGAGATTATTTGCTTTATAAAAGAAAAGATTCCTAAACCTAATCTTATCTTGAGCAAAAAGATAGCTCGATAAGATAAAGATGAGATCCTAAAACCTAGGAAATAAATAATGCCTAAGTAAACTTATGCAAAGTGTAATTAATAATTAATTACACCAACACCCCCCCATAAGTGCAACTTAGGGAGAAGTAGATTATTATGGAAATATGAGTCCCGACAACAAGGCCTGATCAGGTACTCATGTACAAATGCAAAGAGAGAGAAAACCCCCTCAGTGAGATGAACTGCTGCGAAAAATCATTGGAAGAACACTGTGGAGTAACACTAGAACTTGATATAGGCAAGCAAGGAAATATTCTTCTGTATACTACTGAAACCGGATGAGAGTCACTGATTGACTCAAGGAATCATGATAAAGCAACAGAAGACCCGATGCCACGGAACACTCGAAAACTCCAAACTGGAACAACTCTGGAATCTGTGAAGCAATAGGAGATGAGATGATGACATAATCTGGAAACCATGTATCTCGATGCCGATGCCAAACTGTGACTGAAACTCTTCCATGGGAAGGAGTACCCAAAATAGACTCTAGAACAATAACCACAAAAAAATGGCCCTCAAATTGATATGGATCCAATGTGGATCATTAACCATAGGCTCTCAATCTGAAGTGTGAACCAATGAATCTGACATGTGTCAAGCAAGACAAGAAATGTGGCCAAAAGAAACTAAGAGACCAGATAACCCATACGAGTTGCCATCAAAACAAAATGAAATATGGGATCAAAGTGAAAAAAAACACTTTAATCAGATTATTATGCATGAAACCCCCCTGAATGGAACTTTATATCAGTTCATTTATTACAATACCCAATGATTGCATAAGGAGATAATGCAAAACTACATAAACATATGTGAAAATGCAAACCTAGAGCACGAAACAAAAATGAATGCATGCCTAAAATAAGTTATAAATTTTTTGTAAATGACCTCAGATCTTCATAGAGGCCGAAACTAGCTTTCCGATGCCGCAAAAATCGCGAAAATCGGAAAAGCGAGTCAAAAGATATGGATCCCAGAGTGAAAAAAGGCAACATCTGACTTCTGAAGTAGAAAAAAGTATCAAAAATGCAAAACCAGAAGATATCACCAGCACCAATGCATAGAGCTCGGAAACAGCTTTCCGGCGATATCTCGTTTGCAAAAAAAGGACACCGTATGTGAAAGTTATGTGCGTTTCCGTAAAACTGCTCAAAAATTGTTCGATTCAGCCATGTAGAGCCCTCGGGGTAAAAATAAAGCCCCGGTCGCCTGGGCGGACCAGGGGGCTAAAACACAGGGCCAGGCGGCGGAGCCCCTGGACACCGATATGACCGCCAGGGTCTGGAGGCCAGCGGGGGCTAGATCTAGGCGCTGGTCACCCAAACCGTCGGTGGTGACAGCCCTCGGGGCTGGTGCAAAGTCCGTGAGCATTATGGGGGAGCCACGGCGATGGTGCACCGGCGGCCGCCAGTGGCAGCAAATGGCTCGCCCTTTATAACGGCGGCGCTTGAAAATACCAATTTTTATTTTTTAATAGTTTTTTTTATTTTTTTTCGATATTTGTGCCTCGAAAACTGTCCCTGGGGGCCGTACGGCCCTTGGGCAAAAAAAATTTGCTTCTCCGGTCGACAGTGTCCAAATCAGACAAGTTTTATATGAAAATGGGGGTTTTTGGGCACTGCGAATCCAACGGCGAGGTCCGTTTGGGCCCAAAGTGCTCCGAAAATCAGGCGACCCCCAGATCTAATAGATAAATCACCGATCTTACAACCCTCGCAGATCTGGCAATCGGTGATGAAAATGAATAAAACGAAAGCCATTTCTGACTTTTTCCAGCGCTCTGAATCCAACGGAAAACCCCGATCTGATCCAAGATGCTGCATAAATGTACTCAAGGATTGAAACCCTTGAGGGACTCCGAACAAGCTCTGCAACGAAATCCTCCAAAAATGTTGAGAAGGGGGTGCGAATCGAGGCTCTGATACCATGTTAGAATAGCCAAGATCTGATTGCAAACCAGAAAATACCTTCCATAGAAGAGGAAAACGAAAAAGCAAGAGATTGCATAAAAACATGCAATTTGATATATTCGAAAAGATCAATTAATTACAAGAGATTATTTGCTTTATAAAAGCAAAGATTCCTAAACCTAATCTTATCTTGAGCAACAAGATAGCTCGATAAGATAAATATGAGATCCTAAAACCTAGGAAATAAATAATTCCTAAGTAAACTTATGCAAAGTGTAATTAATAATTAATTACACCAACAGATTTCCTTAGCCCACAAAAGGATCCTTGAAGAAGCATTGGCTTCATCCACTATCTCTACAGATCTTAATGTTGAACAATTCCAAGCCATGGTTAGAAACATCATTACCCAAAATATTCTTACATTCTTTGATCAGGATTTCCCATCCCAACCATTTCATAATCATTCTCTTCACCTTGAAGTCCCAGTTCACAAAAATAAATTCAAAAGAGTCTTGGTGGATGGGGGTGCAGGTCTTAACATTTGTTCCCTAAAGTTGATAAATAATTTGGGAATCTCAGAGGATTCCATTGAAAAAGGAAAAGGCATCATAATTAGGGCTTATGATAATCAAGAAAGAGTTTCTTAGGGAACTATCCAACTCCCTATTCAAGTAGGGCCAGCAATTATGGAAACCACCTGTTAGGTATTTGACCTCGATTTTCCTTACAACATTCTCCTGGGACGTCTGTGGATCCATGGGATGCAAGTAGTGGAATCAAACTTCCACCAATGTGTCAAGTTCACATACCAAGGCCAAGAGGTCACTATCCATGGGGATCCTGAACCCTTTTACTGCAAAATCCTCGAAGCAAAATATTACAAAATCCTCCAAGTGCCTAAGAATGATGTAGGTACCTCAACCACACTTTTCTGATAGAGACACCCTCCATCCCTACCATCTCTGATATCAAGGTCATTATCTAGGACAATGGGTGTAGACACTATACAATTCCAAAAAATGCTTTTGTGGTAGGAGAGTTACCATAATCTCCCAGGTCATGAGAATGACCATAATTAAATGATGCTTCCTCATCCCAAACCTTCACAACAGGCTCCTCCAGCTATAGAATTTGGGGAGGTCTTGGCCACAAAATAATAGAAGAGGACCCATCCCATCTCCTCTACCAACACAAAATACTGACATCGGATCTACCTATGGATGATAGCAATAGAGGTTTAGAAATGATGCTCACCATGGGCTATGATAGAAACAAAAAGCTTGGACAAAATGACAATGGACTTCTAGTACCCATCATTCTTGAGATGTGAATGAGAAATATTGGCATGGGATGTACCCCTTTGAGTATAACCATACATGGTTGAAATCCTCAGGTTAAGAAGTTCAAAAATCCTCAGCAAATGGTAGCCACTCTTCAATTACTTGTATCCATTGGTCTATCTTTAGACAACTTCACTTTTGACATAACCAAGGTTTGCAGTAGTAGTGATGATGAGGAAGATGCCATAAATGACTTACCTATGCTTTTTGAGAACTCCTCCCTACTCATGATTAGTACATTTTTTTTTTTAGACCAACAACCATCAAACCCATGAAATCAACCTACTCTACCCCTAATGAATTGATTACAACCAATGAGGACCGCCAATTATGGACACTTTCAAAAATGATGAAGTGCTCTCAGAATTCATTGGACTATGGAACATGGTACCATGCGAAGATCACAAGGTTGGGTTTGATGTCATTTTGGACACACAAGCTTACTATGGGGAGATAGTTGAATCCTTTAGTCACAAAAGAAAAAAAATTGAAAATAATCTCAAGGTTTTTGAGTGAAAAAACACATTGTGGCACTCTTTGACCCAAAAATAGTAAAAATAAAGGATGTATCCAATGGTGAAAACCTCTCTAAGGTGCTTGAGGATGAAGGATTCAATATTCCTCTCAGTGCTCTACATCAGGTAAGGTTAGTAGTTCTAGCAGAGAGGTGCAACCCAGTCAACTTGGGAATAGAGGAAACTTTGCATATCACATTTTATGTTGAATCATTGATGTCAAAAGAACAGGAGCTCCTAGTTGTCTTCTTAAGGGAGAGAAAGATTAACTTTACATGGAGCTATGCCAACATCCATGGGCTTGATTTGAAGATTGTGGTCCACCATCTAGCAGTTTACCCCAAAGAAAAGCTAATCAGACAAAAGCTCAAGAAAATGCATCCCTAGATAGCCTTGTTGGTTAAAATGGAATTGAAGAAGCTACTTGATGTAGGGTTCATATGACCAATCGACTATCTAGAGTGAGTATCAAATCTAGTTCCTATTTCAAAGCTTGCTGAGGGAATATGTATTTGCACATATTTTAGAGACCTAAACAAGGCATGACCAAAAGATGACTTCTCGCTTCCCAAAATTGATATTATTGTATATATGACTACAGGACATGAGATGCTTTCATTTATGGATGGATTCTTTTGGTATAACCAAATCATGATATCAAAGAAGATCAACATAAAACAACTTTTACTTGTCCATGGGGGACATATTGCTTGAACATGATGTCGTTCGGCCTAAAGAACACTAGAGTAACATATCAAAGGGACATGACATTAATATTTCATGACATGATCGATAAGACTATGGAGGATTATGTCAATGACATATTGGAAACATCTAGAAAGAGAAGGGACCACATAGCAGAATTAAGTGCCATTTTTGATAGACTTGAGGAATACAAGGTCTGCCTTAATCCAAAGAAGTACATCTTCAACATACAATTAGGGAAGCTATTGGGATACATCATGTCCATGAGAGGGATTGAAATAGATCTAGCTAAAGTAAAGGAAATCCTCGAGATGGAGGCACCTAAGAGATTGAAAGAACTCAGAGGCCTACAAGGTAGGCTCCAGTCCATTCACCGGTTCATAGCTCAGCTAGCAGACAAGTCAATCTCATATTCTCACCTACTCCATAATGTGGTAGCATACAAGTGGGATGACAAGTGTGGTTAGGCCTTTGACAAGGTCAAAGAGTATTTGCTCACACCTCCTGTGCTTATGCTGCTAATCCTAGGAAAGCCTCTAATCCTCTACATATCAACAACAACACCTCTTAGTGCTCTCTTAGCTCAGCATGATGAAAATGGGATAGAGAGGGCCATTTACTACATCAGCCGAACCATGGTAGGGCATGAGTTAAATTATTCATTCATTGAAAAATATTGTCTTGCGGTTGTGTTTTCCTCACAAAATTTTAGACACTACATGTTAGCACGTAAAATCAAGCTCATTGCCAAGATCGACCCACTCAAGTACTTGCTTTCCAAAGCAATGCTCATAGGAAGGATGGTCAACTGGTTCATGATCCTATCAAAATATAACAGAGTACGTGGAACATAAGGCCATGAAAAGACAAGCTATTGTAGACCAATTGGCAGAAGCACCGATATACTCAGAAAATCCACTAATTTCATAGTTCCCTGATGAATCCATCTTTAACTTGAGCATAGTAGACCACTAGAAGTTGTATTTTGATGGGTCCTACACATAGCATGGATCGGGATTCAGGGTCTTTTACATCACCCCACAGGGAGACTGCATACCAAGATCCTACAAGTTGGAATTTATTTGCACAAATAATATTGTAGAATATGAGGCTCTAACCATAAGACTTAGAATAGTAGTGCAGTGGCATATCATGGTTGTTTATGGAGACTCGCAACTAATAATCAATCAAGTGAATGATGAGTATTAGACTAAGGATGACAAGCTAACCCCATATGAGAAATTGGTGGATAATCTAAAGGAATCCTTCATTGAGATAACATTCAAGTAGATACCTAGAGAAAATGACATAGCGGTAGATGCCATGGTGACTATTGGATCCCTATTGGATATCCCTCAAAATTTCCCAAAGCATCAATTCTTGGTAGAGTAGCTTCTTGTGCCTGCATTCAAGGTACCAGAGTCAGAATTTGTGTGCAAAATCATTTGTCCCAATGATCTATGGTACCATGACATACACACTTATTTGAGAATGGGAGTCCTCCCAACTGACATAACCTCAAACCTTAAGAAAACCTTTGTCAAAAAAGCATCCTGATTTGTCATCCTAGAAGAAACCTTTTATTGTAGGAGCATAGAAGGAACCTTGCTATGATGTTTGAATGTTGTGGAAGCATCGACCTCCTTAACTGAGGTACATAATGGCATATATGGTTCACACTCAAGCAGTGTGACCTTGGCTAAGAAATTGCTGAGGACGGGGTATTATTGGCCTACTATGGAAAGAGAAGCACACAACTATGTTAGAAGGTGTGTACAATGTTAGTAGCATGGGGACCTCATCCATGCACCAACTCAAGAACTTCATCCTATTGTCACACCATCACCCTTTTTCACAGTGGGGGCTTGATCTCATTGGAAAAATCACCCCCGCCTCATCCAGTGGCCACAATTTTATCATTACCACCACTGAGTACTTCACAAAGTGGGTGGAAGCCATACCCATAACTTACATAACTGGAAAGCAAATATCAAAGTTCATCCTAAACTATTTAATATGCCACTACAGTGTCCCACAAGTCATTATCTCAGATAATGGAACACCATTCAAAAATCAGGATGTTTGTGACCTATGCGACAAATTAAAAATACATCACTTTTCCACCTCATATTATCCCCAAGGGAATGACCAAGCTAAGACTACAAAATAAGACCATTCTAAAAATCCTCAAGAAAATAGTCAATGAAGCTAGTTGTGATTGGAATCTCTAGCTGAATCTCGTGCTTTGGGCCTATTGAACTAGCATCTACACACCCATAGGTGCCACCCCCTTTTCCTTGGTCTACAGATCACAAGCCATATTACCCATCAAGATTGAGCTCCTGTCAATGAGAATATCACTATAGATTCTCATCACGGATGAGGAATATCAGGTGTCAAGACTGAATGAGTTGGAACTACTAGACGAATGGTGAATGGAGGCATTAAACCACTTATAGGTGTACCAGAACTGACTCAAGCGAAACTATAACAAGAATATCACAACGAGGACCTTCTAGGTCAGAGAACTTGTGCTAAAGGAAAACTAGAAGAACATCGCAAACCCAAATGGCAAAGGAAAATTTGAACACAACTAGTTGGGACCATTTGTCATCATAGCAAGCTATAAGATATGGGCATATCAATTATCAACATAGGAAGGTGAGCCTCTATAGGATCCCATCAATAGCTCCAATCTCAAAAAAAATTATGCCTAAATCTTTCAAAGTATAGAACCAAAAAATAAAAAAATTAGAAAATTTCTTATAAAAATGGCCACCCTGATGAAAACCTAGCAAACAGGCATCTTGGTGACAACAAAAAAATAAAATAAAAAGAAAAAATTCAAAAAAAATTAGAAAAGGATCAAAAATAGTAAAGAGAAAAATCATCCTCCAGTGAAAACCACTTTGGTGGCACTTTGCACAAGTACCTTGGTGAAAACCTAGAAAACAGGCACCTTGTGTAAATAAGCACTTTCCATCAACGAGGATCTTCACGGCTTGTTCTGCACCATTCATCCATTATGCTTCCATCATCCATCACATTCCATATCTCCATTTGTCACCCATCTGCATCCACATCATAGCTTGGCCTTGTGTTTGTACCATGATCCCTCAAAGTACTACCCGACCCATTCTCAAGGTCATTTTGTCCTACCTCTATCGGAGTAGTCTATTGCTTCACGTTGGGGGCATGTTTTCATAGGATCAAATTCATGTATGTTCTTGAAATCCCAAAATTAGAAAATCCAAAAACATCCAAAAATCTAAAACATTAAAAAAATCACAAAATCCCAAAACATTCAAAACATATCAAAATAAATTAAAAAATAGGTCAAAAAGTCAGCCAAAATGTCAAAAAATAGGGTTATCTTGTCAAACTATGTCATCTATGAGCTTTGAACATAGGCAAGGTTGATATTTGATCATTCCCCGAGACACTTAGGTTAGTCCTTTAGGAGTCCATCATAATAAATTGGCAATCCATTTGTTCATATTTCATCAATAATTGAGTCAGTGTCAGTCGAACTACGTGGTCTCTATGTGTATAACATAGGAAAGGCTAATATGGTTGATCAACCCCTAAGGCCCCTAGGATAGGTCTTTAGGTTAGTCTCTTGGTCAAAATATTAGAAAACCCCAAAACATTTATAAATTTAAAAAATCAAAACATTTGAAAAATCTCAAAAATATCAAAAACAACTTCAAAATAGTTCAAAAAACTCCAAAAACATCCAAATATTTGAAAAATTCCATCTATCTCATCTCTCTTTCACCCGCAATAAACATCACTCATAATAAATCAATCATCATCCTCAACCTTTGGTGAAATAGTTGGAAACAAGTCTAGCAGGTTAAAAGTAAAAACTGAAGCATCAAAGTCTCAAGTCTAGGTCAGTAAGTAAACAAATCGGTCAACTCTTTGTGTCAATAGCCTATCATCCAATTGGTCCCAAATCAATCATCTGATAACATCTTGTCCTAAGATGCATCCTTCCTACAATGGACACCAACATCAGGCATCATCGTAGTTTAGCCTTGGCTAGCGGTATTGAAGAACATTAGCTTGTTTGTTTACTTTATCTTTGTCTTTTGACTTATCTCTTTGTGCTCATTTCGACGATCTCTCAATGATGTCCCAAATGAAGGGATTTAGAGAGAAAGGAATGGGGCAATGATCATGATCTTTTTATCTGTTGTGCTTGTTGGATGTTCTTGTAATATAATTTGGTCATGCATACTTTGTTTTTGTGTAGGGAAGGTGTTTTAGATATCTTGTTGACACCATAGGAAGGCTTTCCTTTCTATGTTTTGGTCTGGGATGTTTGGAATATCTGAACTGCATTTTGAACAAGGTTTCATATGCTACGTGTGAATAGGAGTACTCCTCTCTGATGGTCAAGTAAAAGTCCATCACACTAGGTGCAACACCATCCTAGTTCTTTATACCTTAATGCATCATGCCTATGTGTGTTATCAAACATAAGGTAATTGGCCCTTTTAAAATATCAACTCCTCGGTAAGAAAATCATCATAATCATCATCATTATCATCTTGTGGCTTGTTGGAGTCTCTTTCTTTCTTCTATCTTCTTTCCACACTAACATGGTACCATGACAATTAATCGCAAATCCTTATCTCCAATGCATCCATCCTATATCCATAAAACCATCAGCATACTACATATGCATACCATGTCATATAGAAAGTATTTATCATATCACTTGAATCATTGCATAATATAAATTGGTTATTCTAAGCATCTCATAAACCATCCATATACATTCATTATATAAGCATAAAAGCAACCATCCCATATGCATCATTAAACCCACATCACATATCTCATAAAAAAATCCATTACATTACATAAAGAACATATCATGCACATCATTTACATAGATAGTAATAATATTCATCACATCATATGCATACATATCATCCATTTGCATTACCATCCCATAGGCATCATACCAAAAAGATCATACATCATTCCATATATCATTAAATATATCATCATATCATCATCATAAAATCATAAGTGCATCATAATATCATACATGAGAAAAAGTACTAAAAGGAAAAGATCGCATCCCATACATCTCATCATCATCCATTAAGTGCGCAATATAGATTTTTTAGTCTAAGCATTTGCATATCATAACGTTTTGCATACATCATCATAAAAAGTGCATAAGAAAAGATACTAAAAAAGAAATGCATCCATAAATCATTGCATCACATAACATCATCACATAGCATCATCATCACATAGGTACCATATAGAATCTACTCATAGCAGCATACATAAGATAGAATCATGACATCACATATAGAAAGTAAAATCCATCCATAATGCATAAATAAAATAAAGAACATCATACATCATCAAATAATCTCATCTCATATATCATCAAAATAAATATATATTGTTATGGTACAAAATTAGATCAAGTGTGTATCAATCAATACATAAAGTACAAGTGCTCACTGGGCTATCAAAATGAGTCCATGGGGTGCAAAAGAATCTTGTCTTTGATAAAAAAAATGCTCTAACCCTTATGTCTACCCTCACCCTCGCTAGGTTGTCTCTCTCTGTGGTCCTTAGGGGCTCTGTAACCTATCTGATGTGAATAATCTAGGACTCGGGATGCTTGGGGCATGGCCTAATGATAGTGGACCCTGTAGTAGTCAGCCTCTATGATTGCTTCCCTATATGCACATAACAAAATAGAACTCTAGAAGGAGGAGGCATACATACTATCCAGCTGCTGCTTGTAACTTGTCTCTTGGGAAGCCCTAAGCTCTATAGCTTTCCTCTGCTAGATAGCCTGATCCCTCTCTTGTCTTAGCCGGTCCCGCTTTGTCATCAAGGCAGCCACTTGTCCTTGTAACCCTACAATCTGAGCTTATAGCTACTGAATCAGGGCATCCCCCTAATTAGCTGATGGTGGAGGTCCCTGATCTCTCTGTGGCAAGTGGTCTTCCTGCATATCCTACCTCCCCCGGTCCTGGTCCTGTCACCCTAAGTCCTTATCCCACTTCTTCTGATCTATCTACGGATCTGGCTATTAATCTTGTGGACCCTGGCCCTACTTTGGCTAATGAGGTGGCCCACCTCCTTCCCAGTCCCTATCCCCATCTTTCTCTCTACACCCTCAGCCTCCCTAGCCCTAGCCTCAACCTACCCCTCTGCCTTTGTCCCTGTATTGTGCAGATGGTGTGCCTAGTACTATCAATCGAAGAGGTGGCTGGAACCAATCTCTATACTGTCAATTGAAGAGGTGTGCCTAGTACTAGCCTAAGTGGTACCTGCAATGGCCTAACCCTGATCGTATGGCCATGGCCTAGTGACCAGCTGCATGAAACTTTGTACCACCTCAGCTACAAGTATGTAGTGGCCCCATGAGGTCTCCCTTGTAGTACATGCAAATATCACCACATACTAGTCATCGAGTCTATCTTGCGCTCCCCGAACTATCTCTGCACGTGGCCCGATAGGTATCTCTCTATCACTGTATGCTTCCTACCCTACATAAGCTTGTCTTGTCAGGCAAAGAAGAGCTACTACACATCATCATACCAAGTTGTCCATCCAAGGTATGTCCGCCATGTAGAAACTCACATGTTATCAAGGACTCTCCTCCAATGGGAAATCCCATGTTGTTCCTCGTGTGTGAATGAAACACCTTCTCTATACCACCAAACAACTAGATAATCTAGCTCCATATCAAGTGCAACAACTCTTGGATGAAACACAATGATGTGCTCCCAAGCCCAGATGTGGAAAAGTGTGACCCTAGTCGTGATGGTTGTTCTGTCAATGTATGCAAACTCATGTAAATCTCTATACAATGAGGCCAATAGTGCTGGCCTCCACGCAAAGCATACTCATCGTTGGACCATCAACTCCCAAGCAAGCCCCCATCGAGGACTGAAATATCAACCCCGTTGATCTGGTGCAACAAGACATGATATGATGGCTGCTATAACCAAGTGAAAGGGTGACACAACGAGCTTGTAATGCTCCAGTTGGATGTGGCCCTCATAAAATATAATCTGATCAAGGCCCATAACCTCATAGCAGGCCTCCCTCATGTAATCCACATTGTATATATAATGTGATCTCCATGGATGGGTAGTCTAAGTATCTACCACATGTCCTCTAATGTGACCATGGCCTTGCTTGTCAGAAATTCAGAGGAGGATGTTTCACTACTCTACAAGTGCTTTCATCATCCCCAAATCAGTCATCATTGGTAGTGCATAAGCCATGTACCAAAGTCTGATCACCCCTAGGTGCTCCTGTTGTCGCTCAAGCATACCCTCTGAAATGCCAAAAAGTACCTGAGACCTATGCCTGGGTGAATGAAGGATCCCCACCTCCTCCTGCATCAAGAAAGCCATCACATTAAATTTCATAAAAAATCATGATCCTGA
Organism: Sequoia sempervirens; assembly: GCA_007258455.2. NCBI lineage: Eukaryota > Viridiplantae > Streptophyta > Pinopsida > Cupressales > Cupressaceae > Sequoia > Sequoia sempervirens. Next base: position 45,707,809 of record VDFB02086081.1, on the reverse strand, counting down.
TTTGTCATGGTGTGCCTGAAACAACATATGTGTCGCTATTTATTGGTCCGACACAGTTTGAAAGTTTCAAACTGCACCGCTAGGAGCCTTTAACTCTCAAACTCTGCCATAACACCATAGTTTGAGGTGTGAGTTAGTTTAGTGTTAAGCCCTAGTTTGCAAGGTGGCCCACCGTGGTCGTATTCTCATATGCGATTTAGTTTAGAGTTTGAACCCTAACTCTAAACTAGGCCACAGTGTTGCTATTCATGACTATGGTGTTGTTTGATGATGTGCAGTGCCGAAATAAACTTTTAAGTGGCACTATATTGGACTGCTGGTAAAAACCTAACTTCTTACTTAGCTAATAAATGTGCACAAAAATAAAAAATAAGGTCAAGTCAAGTTGACTCATTGGTGGTCTAGTGCTAGGTAGCCTCTGGTGTGTGTGTACTTGGTCTGAAATGTGTCGGGGAAGTTATTGTTCCACCATCTCTTGAAGGGCTTAAAGCTCAGAGGTACAGAATCTCAAAGGGTTGAATGTGCAAATGAATTCGAAATGTCCCCTCAAGGCCTATTCAAGCCTCAATATTAGTGTTTTTTGACCCCGTTTAGCCATCTAGTTAGGGTTTTGGTCCCTCGATCTCATTTTCACCCAATTGAGGGATGTCTTGCATCATTTTGTCTCGTTTTATCTCATTTTTTGGCATCTTAGAGTCTTTTTGGACCCATTGGGCACCTTGTCCTCTTTTTTTGCAAGATCACCCAAAAGTCCAAATTTTGATCTGATCTCTCAGGGGGGTAGTATATCAGCATGTTTTCTCTCACTGGGGCAATAGTGAGACAATTTTGAAAATTGGATTTTTTTTAAATTTTGAACAAGACAGTTTATTCTTTGAACCAATGCAACATGTACTTTGCTTCAAAGAGGGGAAAAATGTAGACACGAAATATATACTAACACATTTTATCCTTGTTACTAACATTGTTTCCTCTTGAATCATCTTCTTATCTAATCATCACTCTTCATCCCTTAATTAAATAAATCATCATTTATATGATTAAATCATTCTCTCTTGTTAATTAAATAAATCAACATTATTTAATTAACCCTCTAGTCTCTATTTAATTAAATAGTCCATTTTATTTGATTAAATCTCTAAAGTCATCTTATTAAATTAAATAAATTAAACCTTGTTTAATTTAATCTAACATTATTCTCTCTGATTAAATAAATCAAATATTTTTATTTAATTAAGTCTAAATCACATTCTTCTCAACTTTGATTTAAATCAACCCAAAAATATAAATAAAGTTGTCATATCATTTAATCCCTCATTAACTTAATTAAATATTGATTAATTTAATCTTAATCATCCAATTCCTCTAGATTTTTCCACTTGCACTTGAAAATATATGTAATTAATTTATTAAATCCCTATTTCCTCTCAGCATGGCATCTTTAGGGGAATATTCCTCCAAGTGGATTTTTCCTTCCAACAAGACATTCATTCCCTCTTACATGTCCTTGTGCATTGAGCCGAGTAGCATTTAAGTCATTCTTTTCTATGTCCAACAAGTCATTTCACAAATTTGAAATTCCACCTAATAACATTTATTGTGCGCATTCATCAAAATGTGCTCAAGCTTCATCCATTCACATCTTGACAAGTGGCACTTGCCCATTGGATGTTGAATGATCCCATATTGCTCCATTTTGTCCATTCCTCCATCTTGTCTTTCTATAATCAAGAGGCTCATCCTTTGTTTTGATCATCCATAGTTTGAATAAAATTATTATAATCAATTTCATCTTGAAGCATATCTATTTCCATCAAATTTTATCAAGGTCTTAGCTAGGTTATGAAGGTTTTCATCATGAAGCTCAATTGAATCTTCAGCAAAGTGGATCACTATTCAACATTGCATCAAAGGAGTTGGGAAAGGGCCAATTTTCACATCAAATTGGCACCAATTCCCCATGGGACTGAGATTTTGCATCTTAAAATAGGATTTCATTTCTTTCCTGATTCATTTTCTTCATTTTCTTTCTTATTTGAGCTTTGCAAATGATTTTCATGGGGAATCTTGATTCTCACTTGCATTTGATCTAATGATGTGTTTGTTTGTTTTATTTGTGTAGGTCTAGGATTGAGGTTCTACAGAAGCATGAATATGAAGTAATGCAATTAGAACCTAGCCATGATGAGGGATCTTGAATTGCTGCAACAATGGATGAAGAATCTATCCTTGAATTCCATAGAAATGATCTTGAATGCTATCTTGATGACCTTGTGAAGACTTGAAATTTTTAACTATTTCTTCCTTGACTTGACAATATGAATGTATGATGAAACAATCATTTGGAAGCTTTTTTATATAGGAAATCCATTCACATGACAATTAACTTGATCCCCAAGGCTGACTTGGAAAAAATTTAAACATAAAACCTAGTTTTTCTCACTCAAACTTTGAAAACATATCAAATGGGACTCATTCGCCATCCTTGGTGAACAAGTCTCACTTGGATGGGACTCATTTTCCCAAGGTGGTGAATGGGTCCCATAAGGGCCATTTTACTAGCTAAAGAGTCAGGGAATGCATAAATTAAGTCTATATGTTGATATTGTCGGATCTTTGATCAAAATATGCCTTGGGATACATAATATGCTATCATAAGGGCCTATTAATGATGATGTAAAGGTAATAAATGTAAGAGGGTACAAAATCCAATGTGAAAGTGTAAATAAATACACTTTACAACACTAAATTAATGCAAAATTGAGTCTATTTAGCTTAGAAGGTCCCTAAACCCAATGTGCATGTGAAAAAAGCATTACAACACTAGATTAGGTCCACTTGATTTACAAGCCTAATGAATTTAATGTGAAAGTGTAAATAAATACATTTTACAACATTAAATTAGGGTAAGGTTAGGTTTATTTAGCTTTAAAAGGGCCCAAGACCTAATTTGCATGTGTACTCTAGATTAAGGTGATATTAAGTAAAACACATCACAACCAAAGAAAAGGTGTACCATTTTAGTGTCCACAATCCCCAAGGCCAACATTGAATAAATTTGAAATTAAAACCCATTTTTTCTCACTCAAACCTTGAAAAGAGCTCAAATGGGAGTCATTTTCCATCTTGGGTGAATGAGTCCTACATAGATGGGACTCATTCACCCAAAGTGGCAAATAGGTTCCACATGGGCTATTTTACCTGCTAGAATGTCGAGGAGTGCATAAATTAAGTTCATATGTTGATCTAGTCAGTGTTTTGATTAAATTATTCCTTGAAATGTATAATAAGGGGTGATAAGGGACTATTAATGATGATATAAAAGTCATAAATGCAATAGGGCCCAAAATCCAATGTGAAAGTGTAAATAAATACACTTTACAACACTAAATTAAGGAAAATTTGAGTCTGTTTAGCTTAGAAGGGCTCTAAATCCCTTATGACTATGTAAAACACATTACAACACTAGATTAAGTCCACTTTATTTAAAAGCCCTCCAAATCTAATGTGAAGATGTAAATAAATACATTTGATAACATTAAATTGGGGTAAAGTTAATTTATCTTAAAAAGGGCCCAAAACCTAATGTGGATGTGTAAAGCACCTCACAACACTAGATCAAGGTGGCATTAAGTCCAATTTATCATTAATTATTCCTAAATCAAGCAAGGGAAAAGGCACACTTTTTTGGTGTTCACATTTAGCACCTGCTTTAGTGAGAGGATGAGCTTGCTTCAAACTCACACTAAAGTAGACATTCAAGTGGGGTCCAAGTGTATCAATGTGGATGGTCCAAGATAACAAAGATCGAGGAAGCTGTCAAGCCCCCAGGATCCAAGATCCTAAGTCAAACTGACATAAGCACAAAATGACATGCACAAGGTGTATAATATGTGTAGACATTGAAAAATGTCCTAATCGATGTCATACATTTGAGTCAGATTTACTAACATCATTTCCTCTTTAATCAATCCTCTTTTCACTTAATTAATTTAATTATCCTAGCTAATTAATTAATTGCATCATTTTCATGCATTGACCTAATTAATTAAATCAGGTTAATTCATCTCCTTTCGCACTAACAATTCATCTCATTAAATTAAATTAAATCAATAGATTTAATTTAATCTCCTAAGTCATCTTGTTTAATTAAATAACCTTATGTTATTTAATTAAATATCATTCCACCCCTCCTCTATTTATTAAATCATCTAATTTAATAAACATCTCTTAATTCTTCCAATTCCCTAATTGCATAAATTAAACCTTGTTTAATTAGCGATTAAACCTTGTTTAGTTAGAATTTAAACTAATTTCCTGTAAGCAAAGGGAATATTCCCATGGAATATTTTGTATCCTCCTTTTTTCATAATTAAAACTTTCTTTTAATTTGTAAATTATCTTTTTCCTCAACTTAAGGAATATTCTCTGTCCTCCAATGAACTCACTTGGCTTCTTGAACAAGCTAAATCTTCAACCTCTTTAGAAAGTTACCTTTGAATTGTGTGAGCAGGTCAAAAGTATATTTGTTTGAGGCAAGTGTGAGCCTTTGATTAATTTTCATAATGCATTATCATCCATTGATGAGAATCCATGATCCATGCCTCTCACCCACTTCATCTTGAATTTTTTGGAGACAAATGGATCCATCTTTTATTGCAAACTTATGTTGTTGAATTTCTTCACATACACACTTATCTTTTACTCACTATTTAGCTTGTTTTAGTTCATTTTCATTACATAATAGCTTAGAAAATCCATTAATTGCTTCCATGCACACATCTTAGTTTGTAAATAAACTAGGGTTTTCATCTTTTAGCATAATTTTAGCTTAGATTAGTTTAGTAATTGAATAATTAGATCATTTGTAGCATAAAATCATGGAAACTTAGCTTGCATCATGTTTATATTAGCATAGATTAGGTTTTCATACACCAAATACTATGGTTTCATCAATTCTCTTCCATAGAATCGATTGAGACAAGCTCACTAATCATAGGATTGGGAAAGGTTCATTGTTCCACATCAACACGACACCAATTCCACAACAAGATAAGTTTTAGATGGATTAGAATAGATGTTTCAAAAGCTTTCATAATTTAGCATGTTAGTTTTTGATGAAATGTTTAATTTCAATTCTGTTTGATTGATCTTATTGAGATTATAGTATTGATGGCTCCGTTATGCTTCGATTCTTCATGGATCAAGCATAATTTGGCCCATACTGGTATTTTTGCATCACATTTTGGTGCTAGAAGGAGGGAAAACTGATACAATGACACTCAAACCACAAACAATGACACTATTTCAGTAGTGTCACCATATAGCGATGCTCAGGAAATTTGAAATAGCAATGCGTATTTAATCTACCACCGTTGATTTAAATATAGCAACATGTATTTAATTTGAAGATATCATGAAACACTAATGATGATGCTCAAACTCACCAAAATGGTGCTTTCAAATTCCAAACAATGACACATTCATTAGCAGTGACACCCATCAAAATAGTGATTCAATCATTCTCACTAGTCTTGCTATAGAGTAATGCTCGTTCTTACTAGAGCAACACTAAAATATCAAACTATGACACTATCGTGTTTAGTGACAGTCAACCAGGGCAAGAAAATTTATGTTTGTTTTTTTCGACATGTGGCTTAATTTCTTTGGTCTATCTGATCATTGTTGAATGTCTGACTATGTTTTGCTTGTTAGACTAATAGGGTTTTGCATCATTTAAAGGAATGGAGTGAATTTGAAGAAATTATCTTCTATCTTAACATTCTATAATTGTAACAAGCATCCAACTCTTTGGGGCAATTATAACCCTATTTCATGCTTTCTTACTTTCAATTTTAGGCAATGCACTAGAGTTCAATTGAGTTTAAAATGGACATTAAAAGTTGGATAAAATTGAACCCTCATATCACATCTTTCAATTGGGTTTAAAATTTAACAAGGAAAACTCATCTTTCAATTGGTGCTTAAAATGAATTTATCATTGCTTTGAAAGGTTAAAATTGATAATTGTTTTCCTTTTTTTGTTATTTTCAATTTTTTTGGTGAATGCGTATGTAATTTTCTTGTGTTGTTTGTTGATTTTGAGAAACATAAAAATTCTCTAATGCTTTGTAAAATCAGCCACATCTTTCAATTTAGGTTTAAATTTGAACAACCATGCTAGTGTGAGAAAAGACATAGTGTGTGTTCTCTCTTTGTGCATGCAAGCAAAGATGATCGAACTATGGATGTGCTTACTTGCTATTGTTCATCTTTAGAGGGTCTTCCTTGGTGGGAAAAAGTACTCACCGCAATGGAATGACCAAAGTGGTAAAGAGCATAAACCAAGCTCTTGCAAACTGATATATAAATTTGTGGTTGCTATTAAAATCATAATCAATGGGAAGCGGTACATGATAGCTCTCAACTAGCATCTTTATGATGCATAAAGCCCTTTTTCTAAGTGTTGGGAGACCACTCACAAGGATTTTCTCATTGCACCCCCTAAACTGGATGCCCTTATTATGAACATTTATGTAGAAGCCAAAAATGTCTAATATTTGTTGATGTTAGGAGGTCAGACCTATGAAGTCATCCCACATACTTGTGGTTCTTAGTAGATATGAAGAGTTTGTCATGGGATATTCATGAGAACTTAAAGCTTGGTTGACTCACAAAATTGAGTGTCATGGACGAGAGCCAGTGTGGTCAAGCTTCTAATCATCCACTCTGAATAAGCGTAGTTGGAGAAATCCAAGTGGGAATTCAAAAAATATAGCCATTTCTATCCTAGGGTTGTAATGATTGTGAGTCAATTTAACACTTTTCTTGATTTCAAAATGATCCAAAAACATTCGCTGTCCATATTTCAAACACTTTGGCTCAAATATGGACTTCTTGAGTTAGCCTTCATATTATTGCTTGTCCTAAGGATTTATCCTTAGCGATTTCTAAATAGTAGTTTGGAGACTAATTGCTATAATTTAGCCAAACTTTGAACTCATAAATGATGAACAAATAGATCTCATTAGTAGTTTGAGAACCTTCACTTTGGAAAAAAAGGAAACAAACTCATAGTGGAGAAACATAGCAACCATTTTAGATGAAGAAGAGGAACATGTTGATATTGAGGCTAGAAGGCTCCTATTACCACCACCCGCATGGCAATAAATATCTCCCTTTCTTCCATAAAATTAAACTATTTCAACATGATCTCACAAAAAATTAGGATTCCTAAGCCAAAGTCTATAGGTCCTCATTTTAGACTTAGGCATATCACTCCAAAAGCTCTTAAGAAACATGTTCGAGAAGTTCACAAAAATAGAAACAGATTGGTAGAAAAATTTTATAGACACACTTCAAGGTATAGTCCAAAATTGTATGCATTCTTTTGGAGTGAAAGTCTTGGTCTTTTTCATGATACTCAACTCCTCTAAATGATTCATCAAATAGTCAAAATTTGTAGGGGAAAATCTCTAGCACTTTACTTCGGACATAGGAATTGTAGAACAAGGTATAGTCAAAAGTGGGCTTCAATATTTTATTACAACCATTACACTTTTTTGAGAAACTTTTATGCCTAAGCTAGGAGAGCCTAAACAAGTTTGAACATTCCCATCCATCCACTCATTTTCTAGGATTTGAAAATTTTAGAGGTCTAGCATCATTCTCACTACCTTGGTCTTGTAAAAAAAAAAGGTTCACTTTAGGTCAACATTGGGTCAAACATTTCACTCACCCCTTCATCCAATTTCATCTTTTAGCTCATCTATCTTTGCAAAATTTCAAATACACCAACACTTTGGGACTTAAACATCAAACCAAATTGCTACCTTAGCTACTTTGTATGTGAAATGTATTCTTTTCCATGCACTTAGTTGAGATAGTTATCATCTTTGAACTAGTTTACCTTAAATGTCACAAATCTACCCTAAATATTTCTAAGTTCATTAGCATCCTTTATTCCACATCACCCATCTTTTCATCCCACATTATTATCATTTCTCCATAAAGACTTAGGGCATCCCTTTTACCTAGGTTTGATTCAACTAGAGAGTTCAAACATTACAAAACTCAACACAACTCTCCCATAGCTAACACAAAATTTATGGTAACGATGAGATCACAACATAACAGAATCATGGAAAAAGAAAAAGTTACATTTACCTCAAGTGACCAAAATCCTTTAGAATTTGATCCTAGAAGTCATGTTACACCATCGCAACAACCATCATCTCCTTTAGGACCATATGAAATCGAAGACGTCACCAATAACCCATTTGAGCTCACTAGAGAAGAAATTTTAGAACATCAACCTTTTCAAAGTGTAGATCCTATCTCCCCAACATTTGTAGCACATAGTTTAACACAAGATTTCACAAGTCCATCACAAAGGCTAAATCAAACTTACATACCTAGTCTTGCAACAAGCCTTGCTAAATATTTTGGTCACACCTCACCATTTGAAAGTAGCATACTTTTGGGTACTCTTGAAACTAATCTTCCACCTCCCACCACCATTTGGACACCTACCTTTGGTGCTCCTCCCATTCTCGAAGATCCAAAATAGCTACACACTCCACTAGAACTTCACTATTCCAACACCACATTGAAATTTTGGGGAAAACCTTCCTCATCCACACGTATGGGTACCACAAGTATTCCTACCATCATGCAAAGTAGTACAGACCAAAAATCTCAAAATAGCACACTAGGGCATGACAATATCATATCATAGAATCAATATTCAACGCAAATAGTGAAATATTTATCCAAACCTATGATGGGTTCATCCATTCCATCTACCATTACCACATCATCCACTATCAATCCACCTCAAAACAATCCCTTGGTTACAAGTTCTATCAATCTTGGGAGTACCATGATCAGAAATCCTTTGTTTACATCTTTTGCACAAGGAAATCATCAAAAAGTAGGACAAGGGAATCTTTTCAATCAATGGACTCAAGGTCTTAGTGTTTCATTTCCATTGCAAAATTTAACAACATCCTCTTTTCCAACATATCCCTTTTCTATTCCAAATCAATTAAGACCTCAAACATACATTCCTCCACCTCATTTTACCATATTGCAAGAAATGTTAAACCAAGGTAACCCTCCACCTTTCACCAACAATTTGTTAACCACTCAAAACATCATTATCCCTAATCCTTCATAGCTATCTCAACAACTACCTAATCCTACATTGCAAGAACATTCCTTAGCTTTATAGCAAACACAAGAAACATATCAACAAGCTATACAAAAACAACAAGAACAATAAGCACAACAAGCATCCTTTGTAGCTCAACAAGTAGCCTTAGCACAACAACAACATCAAGCTCAATAAGAAGTATTAGCACAACAACAACATCAAGCCCAACAAGTAGCCTTAGTAGAACAACAACAACAATAAGTGACCATTGCGTAGCAAGCAAATTTAGGAGCACAACAAGCCACACAACAACAAAAAGCATAACAAGTAGCCTTATTAGCATAGCAACAATAGCAGGCCCAACAACAAGCCCTAGTTATAGAACAAAAACAACAACAACAACAACAAAAACAACAAGCTCAATAGAAAGCCTTACTAGCTCAACAATATACCCAACAACAATAACAAGGTTCCTATTTTCCTCATATGAACATTGTCAATCCAAACACATCAGGAATATATTCATCACTTTCACAAAATATCACACCTTCATACACTCCATATAACTCATCTCTCATCCCACAATATGTTCCTCCACCAAATCTACAAGATGATCTACCATCACAATTGAAAGCACTCCAGGCAAGACAAAGAAACCTCATACATAGAACTTGTGTCCTTACCCATTTGATTGAAACATAGGAATGATACCATTCCCTCCTAGTTTTGAAATCCCCAAATTTGACAAATATAGAGGGAGAGGAAGTCTTGTTGATCATATCAAAGACTTTAATTTCATGTGCATGGAAATGGCTTAGAATGATTCATATCTAATGCACCTCTTCGCTCAAATTTTAACAAGTGCTGCTATGGATTGGTTATCTTATTTTCCTCCAAGTATAAAAAATTTTCAAGAAATAAATGAAAAATTCATCGATCACTTCTCCTTCAATCTTGAGATGGGCATTACTATAGAAGAGTTATACACTCTCATACAAAGTCTAGGAGAAACCTTCACTAATTTCATACAATGATGGAGAAAAAGAGCTAGTAAAAGCAAAAGGTCTCTTCCTAACAAACAAGTGGGAATCATTATAGAAAACCTTGATCCAAATCTATCATTTCACTTGAAAATGTAATGCATCACACCATATGACAAGCTTGTTGTGAGATACCTAATCTCACAAGGAAATACTTAAGCTTACTGAGAAAATTGTCCTTCAAATAGTTTGAATGAGAAACCTCATGTATGGGCTAAGAAAAAAACATAAAAAATGATAGTGTGGGAGATGCTAAGGTCATACTAAGTGCTCCTAGACCCAATAAAAATCAAGTTTCTAACATCCAACCAATTGTGCAACAAATGGTACCACCTCAGAACAATCATATTAGTAGTACCAACATTCAACCAAGGCAAACTGATAATAGGAACAACTATCCCAAATGCAAGTACACATAGTTATTGGAACCCATCAAGACAATCATGAAGAAACTAGTAGAGTAAAATTTGATTATACTTCCTAACTTTGAAAACTACCAAGAACCACAAGAAAAGCCATCTTGGTACAATGAGTGTGATCTCTATGACTTTCATAAAATCAAAGGGCATAAAACAACAAACTACATGAAAGTCAAGAACATCATCCAATATCTCATAGAGAATGATACCATATCTATTGAGGTACCATCTGGGAACTAGGATCTCAAGATGTACTAGACCCCTATGCTTGATCATATCAAAGAAAAAAACAATGGAAAAGCTAAGGATTGCACCAATGTTCAACATACTTATTCTAATGTAGTTTCCTCCTATGATAACATTATCACTATTGTCACCATTAAAGGAGCTAATATAGAATGTGTAGTCACCACATGACATGGAAAAATAACCATTCAAGGAGTTGTTCCAACTCAATATAGGATACAAACTACTTTGATCACATCTAACCCTAGCAAGTACAATCTTGTAGATTAGCTTAAATAGACCCTAACTCAGTTATCAATCTTAGAACTTTTAAGGTTATCTCCTCCACATAGGGAAATACTGGAAAAATCCTTTTATGAGTCATCCATTCTTGAGAACATTGATACTAATTAGTTTCAAGCTATGGTAGGGCATATCACCAACCATCTTCTCGCCTTCTTTAATCAATATTTACCATCACAACCATCTCATAACGGTGCTTTACACCTTGAGGTTGTCATTCATAAAAACAAGGTGAAAAGAGTCTTGGTAGATGGAGGTGTTGGTCTAAACATTTATACCCTATAGTTTATCAAGAATCTAGGCTATTCAGAAGATACTATTGAGAAGACAAAGAGTACCACCATCAGAGCATATGATGACCAAGTATGGGTATCACAAGGAATCATTGCACTCCCTATCCAAGTGGGACCTCTTATTGCAGAAACTACATGCCAAGTACTTGATCTTGATCTTCCCTATAACATACTACTTGGATGACCTTGGATCCATGCTTTAAAAGTTGTAGCCTCAACCTATCATCAGTGTGTCAAGTTTCCTTTTGAAGGAAAATAAATCACTATCCATGGAGATCCCGAGCCTTTCTACTAATGCAAGAGCCTTGAAGCTAAGTTTTATAAGATCCCATAAATACCCAAAAATGATGGACATACATAATCAAGCTCATTTATTGACCCATCATCCCTAGCCTCTACCTCAACATCAAATGTATCTATTGTTAAAAGCATACCTGATGTCAAAGTAGTAATCCAAGATGACGGTTGTGGAAGATACAAAATATTGAAAGAAACTTAGAAACAATCAAGATGACAACTACTACCTTCACCAAGTGGGGAGACTTGAATAAAGAAGATGTCCATGAGCAAGATATCTCTAAACTCCTCTATCAAGATGAATGACCTATCCTTGTTCTTCCTATGGAAGATGACAAAAAAGGTCTAAAAATAATATAGAGTATGGGGTATAACAAGAATAAGAAGCTAGGGCAGAATGACAATGGTTTACTAGAACCCATCGTTCTTGAGAAACAACTAAAAAATCTTGGCTTAGGTTGTACTACCAGCAAAGTAACACTTGTTGGAAAAGGTATTGTTGATAAACGATTTGAGACTTCCCCTTGCTCACCTACATCGTGTGATACAATCTTAGATGACTTTCCTCAAGTAATGTTGCTGACCTATTTGAAGATAACACCCTCTTCATGATATCCATAACATCCTTTTTCTCAAATAGCCAACCAACTGAAATACACCTAGTATAGCCACAACTCATTGACATGGGCTACTAAGGACCACTAGTTCTATATTTATTTGAAAATGATGAAGCAATCTTAGAATTCATGGGAATCTGAGACAACTTATCATGGGCATATGACAAAGCAGGCTTTGACATAGAGATTGATATAGGGGCATACTATGGGGAGATGATTGAATCCTTCAGTCACAAAATAAATGAAATACAATTAACATGTAGATCCTTGAGTGAAAACCACCTAGTGGCACTCCCTGGTCCCAAAATAGTAAAAAAAAAGTATGCATCCAATGGTGGAAACCTATCGAAGGTGCCCAAGGATGAGGGATTCAATATTCCCTTTAGTGCCATGCATCTATAAAAGTCAGTGGTACTAGAAGATAAGGCTACTCCAGTAAATGTGGGAACATAAAAAACACGTAAGATCACTTTTATGTTGAATCCTTGTTAGAAGAACAACAAAACCTTGCAACATTCCTTAAAGAGAGAAGATCAAATTTGCATGGTCATACATAGATATTCTAGGCCTTGATCCAGAAGTGGTTGTACATCACTTAGCAATTTATTCTGATGCCAAACTAGTCAAGCATAAATTAAGGAAGATGCACCCTTAGATAACACTCTTGGTTAAACTAGAACTGTAAAAGCTTTTTAATGTTAGATTCATCTGACCAATAGATTATCCTAAGTCAGTTTCAAACCTTGTACCAGTCTCAAAACCCACTGGGGGCATCAGAATATGCACTGATTTCAAAGATTTGAACAAGGCATGTCTGAAGGATGATTTCTCTCTTCCCAACATCGATCTCATTATGGATTTAATAGTTGGGCATGAAATGTTGTCACTCATGGATGGATTTTTAGGCTACAATCAAATCGTAATCACCAACGAGGATCAACATAAAAATGCCTTTAATTTTCCATGGGGGACCTACAACTAGAATGTGATGCCATTTGGGTTGAAGAATGTAGGAGCTACCTATCAAAGAGAAATGACCTTCATCTTTCATGACATGATCCACAAAATAGTTCAAGATTATATGGATGATATTTTAGAAAAATCAAAAAAGAGAAGTGAGCACATGCAAGTCCTAGGACCTATCTTTGACAGAGTTGAAGAATACAAGGTACGACTGAATCCAAAAAAAATTGTGTTTGAGGTCACATAAGAAAAACTTCATGGATTTATCATTTCACAAAGAGGGATAGAAATTGATCCAGCAAAGGTAAAATCCATCCTAGACATGGAACCACCACAAACATTGAAACAGATGAGAGGATTACAAGGAAGGTTGTAGTCCATCAGAAGGTTCATAGCCCAACTACTAGATAAGATTCACCTCTTTTTTCATCTTCTTAATAAAGTGATAAATTACAAATGGGATGAAAAATGTGATTAATCTTTCTATCATATCAAGGATTATCTATTAACACCTCTAGTGCTCATGCCACAAATACCAAACAAGCCACTAATCTTGTACATCTCAGCAACACCAACAACACTAGGATCTCTTTTAGCACAACATGATGAGAATGAAAAGGAAAGAGCCATATACTACATCAGTACAACCTTGGTAGCCTATGAGATGAACTATTCACACATTGAGAAATCATTCCTAGTGGTAGTTTTTGCTTCACAAAAGTTTAGGTATTACATGTTGTCACACCAAATCAAGCTCATCATGAAGATTGATCCATTCAAATATCTATTATCCAAGGCATCCCTTGTAGGATGAATGGCCAAATGGGTAATGATCTTGATAGATTTTGACATAGAGTATGTGGATCACAAGAAAATCAAAGGACAAGTGATCACAAACCAACTAGTAAAAGCACCCATCTATGATGAGAACCCTTTAATATCCAAGTTTCCTGATGAATTAGTGTTCCTTATTTCTCACAACTTAGTGGAAGATGTACTTTGATGGATCAGGAACCAACATTATTTTCATCACCCCCCAAGGTGATTGTATCCAAAAGTATTATAGGATATCATTCCCATCTACAAATAACATCGTTCAACACAAAGCCTTGATCACATGTCTCAGGATAGTAGTTCAATTGCAGATACAAGAGATGAAAGTCTATGGAGACTCACTGTTGGTTATCAACCAAGTCAATGACGACTATCAAACAAATGATGAAAAGCTCAATCCTTACAAGAAGATGGTGGATAATCTCAAAGATCTTTTTATAGACATAATGTTTTAGTAAATTCCTCACATGAAAAATAGAGCAGCAGACATTGTGGCAATAATTGGATCACTACTAGACATGTTGAGCAACATCCTCCAATGTGAATTCTTGGTAGAACAACTTCTCATACCAAATTTTGAAATCCCTAAATCTGAATTTGCATGTATCGTTGTTGGTCTTGGATCCCCGTGGTACCATGAAATCATTACTTACCTTAATAGAGGAAACCTTCCATCAAATATCACCCCAAACCTTAAAAAGACCTTTGTTAAAAAGGAATCCTAATTTGTGATCCTATGTGATACCCTTTACTATCAAAGCATCAAAGGGACATTACAATGATGTCTTAACTAAGAGGAATCCTTAACTACCTTAACATAAGTACACAATGGCATATGTGGGTCCCATTCTAGTGGTATGACATTAGCTAAGAAACTATTGAGCACAACGTACTATTGGCCAACCATGGAAAAAGAAGCTCTCCAGTATGTGCAGAAATGCATACAATGTCAATAGCATGGGGATCTGATTCATGCTCCATCTTAGGAGTTGCAACCAATGATCACACCATGGCCTTTTTCATAGTAGGGACTTGACCTCATAGGAAAAATAACTCCAACCTCATCTAATGACCATAAGTTTATCATAACCACCACTGAGTACTTTACTAAGTGGGTTGAAGCCATTCCTATGACCTACATAATGGGGAAGCAGATAGCCATGTTTATCCTGAATTACCTAAATTTCCATTATGGTGTACCACAAACCCTCCTCTCTAACAATGAAACACCATTCAAGAATCAAGATGTAAAAGAGCTATTCCAAATATTTAATATCCAACATCGATTCTCTACCCCATGCTATCCCCAAGGTAATGGCCGAGTAGAAGCAATGAACAAAACTATCTTGAAAATCCTAAAGAACATAGTTAATGAAGTTGGCTATGACTGGAATTTGTAGCTAAATCTCACTCTTTGGGCTTACCAAACTAGTATCCACACACCTATAGGTGCAACCCTTTTCTCCTTGGTCTATGGATCAAAATCCATCTTTCCTATTCAGGTTGAGCTCCCATCATTGTGAGTATCACTGAAGAATCTAATAGCGAAGGAAGAGTATAGATTGTATCGAATAAATGAGTTAGAATTCCTAGATGAATGTCATCTTGATTCCCTTAACCACTTGCAAGTATATCAAAACTGATTGAAATGAAGCTATAACAAGAGAATAAAATATCAGTCATTCTAGGTAGGCAATCTTGTCTTAAAGCAAAATTAGAAGAACCTTCCAGATCAAGACAACAAAGGAAAGTTTGATCCTAACTAGTTGGGTCCCTTTGTCATCACAACAAGATACGAATTAGGAGCATACCAACTATCAATCCCTAAAGGTGAACCCTTGTAGGAGCCAATCAATAGCTTGCATCTCAAAAAAAATATGCTTAAATATGAAAGGTATAAATCAGAAAATACAAAAAAAAAGAGAAAAAGATTGAAAAAAGTAAAGAAAAAAATCATCCTCTAGTGAAAACCACTTCAGTGGTGCTTTGGGAAAGTACCTTGGTGAAAACCTGGCAAATAGGCACCTTGCATAAATAAAGTATCTCCATATATTATTTGGATCTTTTGGCCTATCATTCTTTGCATCGCCATTCATCCCTCATGTGTGTCCTTATCATGGCCTATCATTATAAGGTATCATGAACTTTTTAGTACTACTTGGCATATTCCCAAGGCCAGTTTGTCCCACCTTTATTGAATTAGGCTAACATATGAAACTAGGGGCATTTAGTTATGCATCATAATTAAGTTCTTGTATATCTTGAGGTCATGGGACATCTTATTAGAAAACACTAGAAACATTCATAAAATATTATCCAGAAAACCCAAAAAACATTCGCAAAATCATGTACAACAAAAATCCAAAAACATTCAAAAAATTGTAAAGGTATAATCAAAAACATCCAGAAAACATCAAAACCCTAAAAAGGTCAAACATCAAAAAATCCAAGAAAAAAATGTCCTCTTATTGAACTATGTTTTCTTTGAGCTTGAACGTAGGAAAGACCATCATTGATGTGCCCCCAAGACACCCTAGGTCAGTCCTTTAGCAATCTGTTATATTTAACTATCGTCTCTCATCTATTCATATCTTTATCTTTAAAATGGGTCAAGTCAGTCAAACTATCTGGTCTTCGCATGTATAACATAAGCAAGGCTAATCATTGATCAGCCTCTAAGGGCCCTAGGATAGGTCTTTAGGTTAGGTTCTTGGTCAAAATTCCAAAAACCCTAAAACATCCAAATATTAAGAAAACACAACATTTGGAAAATTGAAAACACTAAAACAATTGAAAATGGTAAAAAAACCTAAAAAGCCTCAAATATTTAGAAAACACTAAACAACCTCAGAATATTAAAAAAACCTAAACATTCACAAAACTTTCAAAAATACCAAAAAATAGCCTTAAAACATTTCAAAATACCAAAAACATTGAAAAATTCCAAGAAAAATCCAAAACCCATCCATCCCATCTCACTTTCACCCACAATAAACTTTCGCCCATGATAAAACAATCACCACATTCACCCTTTGGCAAAACAAGTAGGAAGAAAACATAGAAAGTTGTAAAGTGCAAACCCAAAATTCAAAATATAAAGTCTAAATCATAGGTAAATGCATCAATGAAGTTTGTAGTAATAGCTCATCTTTCATTTGTTGTGCTTGGGGATACTCTTGTAAAATAATATTGGCACATACTTGCTTAGTTGTGTGTAGAAAGGTTGTTTGGAGTATGTTGTTGATTGTTGTGTATGCTTTGGTCCAATATATTCTAAGCTTCTAACTTGCATTCCAATGTCATTTCCATATGACAAGATGTGAACAAGAACTATCCTATTTTCTTGTCGATTAAAAGTCCATTACATTAGATACATCTTTGTCTTGGTTATCAATACCTTGATGCATCATATCTATGTGTTATATCAAACAATAAGGAATGATGGAAAATCCCAATCCCAAAGTGTGAGAACCCATCCTACATTTCATCCTACATTTTGCATTGTCTCATGACCATCTCTTATACAGTCTCGATGGATCAAGGACTTGTTGGATATTTTGAAGCAATCATCATTATCAATGGTCACTCATTCTTTATTCTTATCTCTTCTCTCCATGCTAACCTGGTATCATGAAAATCAACAAAAACATCATCAATGCATCCAACCTACATCCATAAACCATCAGCATAATCATTGCATATCATATTATGCATTCTACATAAACATGAATAATATAGATTTGTTATTCTAAGCATCTTAAATTGTTGCATATCATAAGAATTTGCATCCATTGATCCATATGCATACATCATCATCATCAAAACATGTATAGAAAATACATAAAAATAAATGCATCCAAATCATGTGCATCCATATCATTTGCATTCCATAATCATCCATCCATACCATAATCATCACATATCACATAGGCATAAATTAAATGCATCCATACATGAAATAAATTAAACACATCATAGCATAAATCATCTGCATCCATATAATATATATATCAAAAAATGTGTCATGGTACAAAATTTAGATCAGTTTATGCACATCGATGATAAGTAAAAATATCCACGAGGCTATCAAAAAACAGCCCATGAATGTATATCAGTATAAAGAATAGGGAAAAATCAAAAAGTGTCTATACATCAAAAATCTAGCCCTAGTGGTTGATACCCTCTCCAGCCTGCCTCTTAGGTTGATCCTCTCCATAGGGATGTGTATCATTGCACTATGAAAAATTAGGTTGATGAAGAGCCGCTGGAACATCTCGATGATAGTACTGCCTGTAATATGTAGCCTCTATGATAGCCTCTCTATACAAGTGTGCTGACACAGTCTGACCATGGGTGGCTTCCACCATAACCTCAATCTTCTACCACCTTGCCACATCCTTATCTCTCTCTCTAGTGACAACCTATACTCTTTGCAGTGCCGCATCCCTCTCTATTGTCACCACAATCACCTGCTATCAATCCTAGTCTCACTTTGTAGTAAGAGCCAAAACCTATTAGTGGGCCTGCTCTCACTCACCTATCAAAGCTCACACCTACTACTACAACTGCTAAATTTGTGTGTCTCACGCATTTGGTGGTGGTGTTGGTGGTACTGGCTGTTGCTAAACTAATGGAGGCTACTACTATACAATTGGAGAAACCCCTGAACCTATCCATCATAGCCATCTTTTCCTCCTTATCCCTTTACCCTAACACATCTACCTCACGGTCTCCCTCTAGGAGGAGCACTTGCCGGATCTATAAGTCACTATGGAGGGATATACAATGCATCATAAGCTAGAGTGGTATGTGTTATGGGATGACCCTAATCATTAGCCCAAGGTTGGGGAACTATCTGTTGAAAGTTGTCAATAGCCTCTAGAGCTAGAATCATTGGTCCCCATGTGGGAACCTCTCTAGCTAATCTAGCAAAAATGGCTCTATAGGCATTATCAGGCCTATCTTGTACATCATAAAACTGTCTAACTACCCTATCAAGAAGGTATTTCTCAATCCTGGTGTGCTCTCAACCCTACATATAACTAGTTTGTATGGAAAAATAAAGATATTGAATATCGTTGAACCATGGCAGCATCTGAAGCCATGGGCGCTAGCAGAACATGGTCATATCATCAATCACTCATCTCCAGTATGGGAGACAAATCTATCTGGTGTGCCTATGTGTGATGACACCTCAATATCTCCATACAATGGGATCATTTGGCTCCATTTCTTCCATCTATACAATTGGCCAAAGCACGACAATGTGCTCCCATGCCCATATATGAAGTAGAGTAACACCTATACTAAGGGCTCTCCCATCATGGTAAACAAAATCATGTAAATCATGGTATAGGGAGGCCAACATCACGAGATCCCATGAAGAAAGAGTCCTCCTGTACAACATTTGCTACAATTCCAAAGCCCATCTTGGACTAAAAAATCTGCCCCATCTTCCAAAGCCACCAAACCTGAAATGATGGCCACAACATTCAATTTGAAGGTCAACATGTGACCTTTGTATGTCTCTAAATCAATTTGTGTTGTGACCAATGCAATATGTTCCAACTCCATCACCTCAAGACAGGCATTGAATCCAACATCAAGGTCATAAATCATGTGGTCACTATGGATGGGTAACCATAATATCCACCACACATCCTCCAAGGTCACTATCAGCTCCCTCATTAGAAGGTGAAAGGATGAGGCCTCACTATCCCATCTCTCACACAAAGCTGTCATCATAGCCAAATGGGTCCTAACAATGGGTGCGTATGCGATGTACCACAATCCAATCTCTCCCAAGTGCTCCTGGCACAACTCTAAAAGATCACCTAATCTCTTGAGAACTATGGGCTTGTACTCCTTCAACATCAATGGTGGGAAGACCTCATTCACTCACGAAGTGCACGACATCAAGAAATCATCAAAATTTGAAATTATTTGGAATTTTTAGCTCAAAAATCACAATAGTGTCACTATTTACAACATTGCTATATTCAAAATTCAAATAGCGACATCCAATACATTTAAAATTTCAAATTGGAAAATGTGTCACCAAACAAGTTGGCATCACAATTTGTCTTATGGCCTAACCTAACCCTAACTTTTAAATTGGCGAGTGCATCACCAAATAAGCTCACGTTGGAATTTTAAATTTTAAATCCTAATTTTATATCGAAAAAAGCATCGCTATATATCATTTGGGTGTTGTCGATTTAAGTTTGGGCATCGCTATATAGTGATGCCGCTAGAATTCAAATTCTAATGCCTAATAAATGCATTGAAATTTCAAATTGTAAATTAGTTTTTGAATCACATACCAGTGGTCCTATGCCTAGAAGCCACTGGAACTCACAAACTCGATCAAAGATGTGTTTGGAAGCTCATAGCGTGCCATTTCATTAGAGGGTCAAAGCTCAAATCACATAATTTCTTAAGTGTGAATGCACAAATCAATTGAAAATGACCCCTCTTGGCCTATTTAAGCTAGAAATTCAAAGATTGTTTTCCCTAATTTAACCTTAATAATGTGGTTTATTATCCTTTTCACCAATTTTTCCAATTTGGACCTAATTTTTCCTTGTTTTTTCCTTCTTTAGCATTATTCTTGCATCCTAGAACCTTTATGAACCCAAATGGGGTAGCTTTTGAACCTTTATCAAGAGATCAACCCAAAATTCAACATTTCCGCCTCATTTCTTGAGGGGGTATGGTGTCAATTTTATCCTTCCATTGGGGCATCTTAAAAATTATAATTTTTTTAATTTTTCAATTTGAGTAGCTTTTTTAATTTGAAAGGCATTGTTCTTTGAACCGAAGCAGTAGGTACCTCGCTTCAAAGAGGGACAAAATGTAGAAACTGAAAAATGTCCTAATCAATGTCATACATTTGAAACAAATTTACTAACATCATTTCCTCTTTAATCCATCCTCTTTTCACTTAATTATTTTAATTAGTCTAGCAAATTAATTAATTACATCATTTTCATCCATTGAAATAATTAATTAAATTAGGTTAATCAATCAAAATATTTAATTTAATCTCCTAAGTCATCTTATTTAATTAAATAACCCTAAGTTATTTAATTAAATATCATTCCACTCCTCCCCTATTTATTAAATCATCTAATTTAATAAATATCTCTTAATTCTTCTAATTCCCTAATTGCATAAATTAAACCTTGTTTAATTAGCAATTAAACTAATTTTCCTCTAAGCAAAGGAAATATTTCCATGGAATATTCTTTATCCTCCTTTTTGTACAATTGAAACTTTTTTTTTAATTTGTAAATTACCGTTTTCCTCATCCAAAGGAATCTTCTAACGAATATTCTCTCTCCTCCAATCAACTCACTTGGCTTCTTGAACAAGATAAACCTTCAAAAGTGTGTTTTTTTATGCAAGTGTGAGCCTTTGATTAACTTTCATCATGCAGTCTCATCCGTTCATGAGAATCCATGATCCATGCCTCTCATTGCCTTCATCTTGAACCATTGGTTAAGATTTTTGATCTCAACCACCCATTCATCATTTTCTCTCCTATAAATAGATCATTATTTGGAGACAAATGGATCCATATTTTATTGCAAAATTATGATATTGAATTTACTCACATACACACTTATAATTTACTCACTATTTAGCTTGTTTTAGTTCATTTTAATTGCATAATAGCGTAGAACATCCATTAATGGCTTCCATGCATCCATCTAAGTTTGTAAATAAATTAGGGTTTTCATCTTTTAGCATAATTTTAGCTTAGATTAGCTTAGCAATTGCATAATTAGATCATTTGTAGCATGAAATCATGGTAACTTAGCTTGCATCCTATTCATTTTAGCATAAATTAGGTTTTCATACACCAAACACTATGGTTTCATCGATTCTCTTCCATAGAATCGATTAAGACAAGTTCACTAATCATGAGATTGGGAAAGGGTCATCGTTCCACATCAACATGACACCAATTCAACAAGATAATTTTTAGATGGATTAGAATAGATGTTTTGAAATATTTCATAATTTAGTATGTTAGGTTTCAATGAAATGTTTAATTTCAATTCTATTTGATTGATCTTGTTGATATTCGAGTATTGGTGGCTTCGTTATGCTTTGATTCTTCATAGATCAAGTGTAATTCAACCCATACCAGTATGTTTGCATCACAATATGTAGCAAAATAGGATAAACAATCATTCAATGTCAAGAACTAGAAGAAGAAAAAAATTAAGCAAAAATAGAAAGGTGGATCAAGCTTTGACCATTTGTCCAACACGATGTGGATTAGATCTAGGTTGTTTGTCTGAAAATGCATACTCACTTTGAGGCAATGAAACTCTTGGAATTCCATCAGGTGAGAAATCCTAAAACGTGAGAAACATACACTCATGGATGGTATGCACTCACACACACAGAAGTGGCTATGGGTAAATTCATGCGTCGGTTCGGCTTCTTACTCAAACCATACCAAAGTTATACCTCCTGATAAATTTAATAAGGCGCCACATAGAAAAATGATTTTTGAGCTCCATGAGGCAAGCAAGGCTCTATATGCTAGAAACTCGAACATTGTAAATGCAAAATAGTGCAAGGAATATTCAAAGGGATTTGACTTAGTTCATGCAAGGTCTCTTCTTAGGGAACATTGTGCCTAATATTTCCAAGAGAGCACAAGTGGAAGAAATATCATGCTTGTGGAGGAAATCAAATCCAATGATGCCACCATGAAAATGATGCATTGCAAGAAGAAAGAAAATTGCACAATGAAATGTGAGTGTTGATGTATGCCCAGGCACTTCAAAGAAATATCACACTCTTGCAGGAAATCAAACCCAATGATGCCACCAAGAAAATGATGCATCGAAAGAAGAAATAAAATTGCACAATGAAATGTGAGTGTTGATGTATGCCCCCACTTCAAAGTAGTTGCTGACACCATTACTGTGAGCAATTTATTTAAAGTAGAAGAAGATATGAGAGATTATTCGGAAAGCCCTATGTCAAGTCATATGTTTCCAATAAGTTACATCATGAATAAGGTACTATGTCACATTCGAGCCCACTTAAGGCATGCCATCTAAATCCAAAGCTTGCTCTTATATGTTCATGAAAGGTAATCAACTATCCAAAAGGAACGACAACAAGTGACATACAAAGACAACGCTATATAACACCTTGCGCCCACTTAGTGTAGGACAAGGGTGAGCTGAATAGATGAAAGTAATTATAAGTTAGAGGAATTAGGTGCTTCAACATAAGGAAGAGCACCACACTCTTGCAGATGTTGAATTTTGTTACTTAATGACTTACATTCATTAGTAGCATGACCATGAACTCTATGATATGCACAAAATGAATTCTTGTAATAAAATTTATTTCGAGTTCTTGGAGGGAGAGATATCAAGTGATCTTGGAGGAATCTGGACAAGATACCCTCTTGATCAATGGTAGAAGGTGTTCCTATAGTTTGTGGAAAAGATATTTCTTGGTTAGTATGAGTTTTTAGACCTACGCAAGACTCTTTAGATTGCTATATTTTGTTCTCTCCTTTACAGGAGGGTGTAAAATCTAAAAAATTCAAATAATTAGTGTTTTCTGAGATGAAATTGACATTAAGAATTTTTTTTTAATTTCTTGCAAAGCAAAACAATGATGACCACGAGTTTCTATCAGTTCAGGATGCATTACTTTTAGAGTCAGCTTAGAAGAATATTTTGTAAGAGTGTTGATATTGAGTGAAGGCTTTTTTATTTCTATCAGAGGATAATAACCAAGACCATGATTATTTTCGTGTGTGTGAGGGTCTATAGGGACATGAATATCTTATTCTCTAGCACCAAATCCCTTTCCACTATACCCAAGTTGTTTCATAAGTTCATAAACGTTTCCATAAAAAAATTTCATTGCTTTTGGTTCCAATGGTTGCTCATGATTAAGTTCATCAAATTTTATTGTGTAATTTTCTTCTTTGTCTAAAGTGAATGACCTGGATACTTTCAAAGGATTGTTTGAATTTTTTGTTGACATTATTGCATTTTCTTTTCCCTTGCTTGAATCTTTGTTTATGATATTGTATTCTCCTATGAATTTTTGTGTGAAATCCAAGGAACCCCAATAATCTTCTAATAGCTTCGTGACTGCCTCAATATTTTTTTCTTTTTCTTTCTGCTACACATGTTCAACTTGTGTAGTTGGTGTTAATTTTTCCAAAGGATTTTCTTTACATTTTTCAAGTTATAAAACACTATAAGGCTCATGATTATCATCGAGTGTGTACACTTTGTTGTTGTAGAGGTATTTCATTTTATGGTGAAGATTAGAAGGCATTCCATTCATTGCATGAATCCATGGTCTACCTAGAAGGAGATTATATGAAAGATCGTGAAGCATAACATGGATTAGTGTTTCCAGTGTGGTCTTTCCAGCTGTAATAGGTATAGTGATCACACTGAGCGATTTGTTTCCTACATTGTCAAATCCAATAATGGATAAAGAAGTAGGTTGAATTTTTTTATTTATCCACATGAAGCCTATCCAAGAGGTTTATTATGCACACATTAAGGGTCAAGTCATTGTTAATGAGGGTTCACTTTATCCCTATCATATTGTATTGAGCTATGATCATGAAAGAATTATTTTTTTTTTACACTTCCAAAGGGGGGAATTCACTTTGGTGGAAAATAATGTTATCATTTATTCCTTGAATCATTATTGCTATCTCATTCAGTTGCACATTAAAATGGATAGGAACTTGTTGAAGTGCAATTTGAAGCATAGTGTGATAATTAGGTGAATTGTGAATTAGGTCCCATAGAGATATCTTTGTAGGAGTATTCATAAGTTGTTCAAAAAGATCATACTCTTTCTCACTATGCAAAGGGAAACAAGGAGCACTAGGAAATATGGTTTTAGGTAGAGGTAATGGTGTCAGGGTTGGTTGTTGCGGTTGTAGATTATTTCTAGTGTTATATGTATGAGAAATAGTATTATGAATTGATTGCTATGACACGTTATTCTTAGGTTGGTAGAGGATGAATTTAGGTTTTTTTTGAGTTTGAGGTTTGTGTGATGGTGGGTAAAGGATGAGTTGAGGTTGAATAATATTAACATCCCTTAGCGAGTGAGAATCTAATGTTTTCTCTTAATCTTCTTCTAAGGACACTATATCATTATTGTCAATGTTATCCTTTTCTTGCACCATGATATCCTCCCTAGGAGGAGAGTTTTTAGGAGAACTACAATCCACATGTTCTTGACACTCAAGGATTGGTTCTTTTAAAATTACTTCATCACAAGTAGGGGAATCATGAATGGTTAGATTATCTTGTTTATCAATATTGGGGATATTAGGAGAAGGATCTATTTGTTTGTCATTTTTCTCTAAGGTCTCATTCTCTTGTGCCATATTAGCTATCCTAGTAGGAGAGCTTGTAATATGTTCATCCATGGTTATATTTTTTAAAGAAGCTTCATCATAATTAGGGGAGGCATCAAGAGAAGGACTACTATGATTTTCATGCTTACCAAATAGATCTTGCCATATGGTAGGAGCATTAGGAAAGGGAGAAACGAGATTTTCATAAATTTCAAGTATATCTTCTAACACCAAACTATCATCTTCATTACTATGAAGGATATGAGGAGAAGAGTTAGTGTGATTATCATGATTATCTACAATTACACCCTTATTCCCTATATTGTTTTCCCAAGTGCGAGAAGTAGGATTGTCAAAGCTCTCAATTATTAGATCTCCTAACATAAAAATTTCTTACACACAAATGTAATTTTCATGGTCATTCATGATTGCAGCATTTTAACAAGTAGTAAAAATGTTGGGAGAGGAATGTAAATTAAGCATGGTGGTGGAAATGATTTCATCTTCTATTTCTATACTATCTTACCAAGGGGAATGAGGAGAAGAGAAAACAAGACCTTCATGATTCTCAATGATTACATCTTCTTTCACCAAGATACCTTTGTCACAAAAAGGAGAGGTATCGGAAGAAGAACAATTATGATCATCATGAATTTCCATGCTTATAATTTATTCTATCACATCATCCTCACAAATAGGATAAGTAAAAGTGGGTGTAGGTTTAAGGAAAGTGTGAGCATGTCAACTTTTTCTCCTTAAAAGATTCTCATAACAAGGGAATGCATTGAATGAATGACTAACATGTTTATCGACTAAATTTTTCTTTGCAAACATGGAAAAGACCAAAGCTAACATTTTTGAACAATAATTTATGCAAACCAAAAATGACATGTAAATACTTAACAAAGTAATTTACTGGTTACATTATGCAATGGTCTAAAAAATTGTAATAAAGAAATGCATGAAATAGACTAATTTAAGCTAGATGTAGTGAAATGCATGTAACAGAAAGTCAACCCAATGAAACAACTAACCAATGGAAGGAAAC
Organism: Sequoia sempervirens; assembly: GCA_007258455.2. Classification (NCBI taxonomy): domain Eukaryota; kingdom Viridiplantae; phylum Streptophyta; class Pinopsida; order Cupressales; family Cupressaceae; genus Sequoia; species Sequoia sempervirens. The sequence continues at coordinate 45,681,239 of VDFB02086081.1, read as the reverse complement.
ATGAGATTAAAAATAAGGTTTTTAGTGCTATAAAATTTTCTTTCAAATCTATTCTAGGGATAATTTTCCTAAGGTGGAAAATGAGTCGTAGTAGGGATTTTTTTCAAAAAAATTAGGAATTTTCAATGAATTTTGATGCTTTTTATGTTGTATGATCTGTATCCTAAGTGGAAATGAAATTTTTAGATGATTTACAATGATTTGAAATGTAAAAATGTAACCCATATGCACTTCCACTAATGATAAATTTTGAAACCCTAGAATTCAAATTAACTAATGAAAACCCTAATGCAAAGTTAATGCAAGCTAGATCTAGGATGTTTATGGACTCCAAATAAATAAAGTAGGTATTCAAACTTTTGGGTTCACCAAAATGTGGACAATGGAAATGGATTCCCCCACCTTTGAGGCATAAACACAAGGATAAGGATACCATTTCACGGTTGCCACACTCAAGGACACCTTAGGGATCTTCATCCAATAAAGGATGGAAAATATTTGATAATAAGATATCTTATGATATGATTAGAAATTAGGAAAGGGGGTTCACCACCAAGTGTAAACTTGGAAAAGACAATGAGTTGGAAAACATAGTGTGATATGCAAAATGACCTAGAAATAGAAATGAGAAAAAAAAGTTGTAAAACTATATGTGTGCACTTGGAAACTTGTAGAGACTTGGATGGAGACTAGAAATACTACTAATTCTAAAATTTTGGCCCATTGGGACTCATTCACCAATCTAGGTGAATTAGTCCCAGATCAAGGTTTCTACACAAGAATAGGTTTCTCGCAAAAGGGTATCCAAAAATGCCAAAATCTTAAAATTGACCAAAAATGGGACTCTTTACCACTTTTGGTGAATGATTCAAGTTTGGATTTTCTAGAAATTCAAAGTTCTAATCTACGCCTCTCAATCTGCTCTTTCCATTCCTCTAGGTTCTCTTATCCAAAACTCTATGTTCGGTGTTGTAGATGACCTTTTAGTTAATATTTTGACCTGAAAAATGGGGGGATGACTCTAACAACCTTTTAACCTATTATTCAATCATCTCCAAGCCTTCAAAGCATCTAGATCTGAAATCACACAAAGAAAGAGAGAGAAAGTGTTGATTTTTAGGAAACGGGGACTTGCCTTGGTCAAACCCCTTGTAGGTAATTAAAGGGTATGTGCAAGATCACGATGGGCCAAAAAGTGGAAATATGATGGGTATGTGGTTGATGATTTTTTTTAACCCAAAATTGATGAAACAAAAAGGGTTTTTAAAGAAGATTCCCACCTTTCCACCAATATAAATTATGCTTTACTTTGAATTTAATAAGTAATTATTATTCATTTTCTTTTCAAAATATGACTAAAGTCCTGATTGAAAAAAATCTATAGCTTTCAAACGGTATCACATTTTTTGAATCCAAAACATTTGTCACATTCTGTGCTTCACATACTATAAGATTAAAAAAATAAAAAATGAATTTTATGCAGTTTTGACCAAGTTAAGGTGGTCATACATACGCATTTTTTATACTTTTCAAAATTTGTAATAAAAAAATCATATTTAATTATTTACTTGGAAAAAAATTGCAAAAAAATATGCATCACATCGAGACATGAGTCCTCTACTTATATCTAAAATATTATAAAAAAATATTATCATTTTATTGTGGTTAGGGTGGTTAGATAGACACCTACTTCTTAATTTTTCCCTGAAATTTAAGTACTACTGCATTGAAATTTTAAATTTTCACCAAATATAAGTTTTTTATTTTCAAACAAACCTAGTAGTTTAGAAACTACATTCAATTTGCTATAAATTCTATTCTTACATATTTTTTAAATAATATAGATAACTTATTCAAGTTTTTATGTCAAGTTGCCTAACTCTGATTTTTTTAATTTTTTTGCCACTTAAGGGCCTATTTTTTACATGATTATCTTGTGCATACCCTAAAATAAATGATGAAATAAGATAATGAATAATTAATATGAATTAATGTAATTAGAACCTTTCCATGATGATAGATCTTGAAATGCTACAACAATTGATGAAGAATTCTACCTTTAAATGTCATAGAATTGATCTTGAATGCTATCTTGATGGCCTTGTGAAAACTTGGAGTGCTTAACTCTTGCTTGCTTGAATTGATGACTTGAATCTATGATAATTGGATGAAATGAGGAATTTAAGGCTTTCTTATATAGGAAAGTCACTCAAATGAAAATTAATTTAATCCCTAAGGCCAACATTGAAGAAATTTGAACTTAAAACCTATTTTTTCCCGCTCAAACCTTGAAAATAGCTCAAATGGGACTCATTCACCATCCTGGGTGAATGAGTCCCACCTAGATGGGAATCATTTTTCCAAAGTGGCAAATGGGTCCCACAAGGGCTATTTTTCTTTCCAAAATGTTGAGGAGTGCATAAATTAAGTTCTTATCTTTATCTAGTCTAATTTTGTATTAAAATATACATTGGGATGCACAATATTGGGTCATAAGGGCCTATTAATGATGATATACAAGTCATAAATTCAATAGGTCCCAAAATCCAATGTGAAAGTGTAAATAAATACACTTTACAACACTATATTAAGGAAAAATTGAGTCTTTTTAGCTTAGGTCCCTAAATCCCTTATGAATGTGTAAAACACATTACAACACTAGATTAGGTCCACTTGGTTTACAAGCCTTCCAAATTTTATGTGAAGATGTAAGTAAATACATTTACAACATTAAATTGGGGTAGAGTTAAGTTAATTTATCTTAAAAAAGGCCCAATACCTAATGTGGATTTGTAAAACACCTCACAACACTATCTAGATCAAGGCGACATTAGGTCCAATTTATCATTAATTATTCCTAAATCAAGCAAGGGAAAAGGCATACTTTTTTGGTGGTCACACCCTGATGGGGGGATGATGCATAACTTTAAAAAGTATTTGTGTTCTCATGAGGAAACCAATCCTTCTCATAAGCATAAACCCCCTTCATATGAATTGAAGGATTGTTATGGTTTTGGATACAATGAACAGACAAAGCAAACTAACATACCATACTCTTTCAAGAAAGATCTAGGTTTACCTCCCTTATCTCCATTTAGATCTAAAGCCTTATCATTTAGTGTGTGTATGACATCTTGTGCAAATAAAGGAACATCCTCTACTATTGATCAAGAGGGTATCTTGTCAAGACTCCTCCAAGATCATTTGATATGTCTCCCTCCAAGAACATGAAAGAAATTTTATTATAAGAATTAATTTTTCACATATCATGGAGTTCATGGTCATTCTATTGATGAATGTAAGGGTTTAAGTAATAAAATTCAATATCTTAAGGATCGTGGTGCTCTTCCTTGTGTTGAAGCACCTAGTTCCTCTAATTGATACTTATTTTCATGTTCTTCATCTCATCCTTGTCTTGCACTAAGTGGGGGCAAGGGGCTAGTTAGCCTTGTCCTCGTACATGACCTGTTGTTATCTCTTTTGCATTTTTGACCACCTTTGATGCACATATAAGAGCAAGCTTGGGATGTTGATGAAGTACCTTAAGTTAACTTGCATGTGACATACTTATTCATGACGTAGATTATTGGAAACATATAATTTGGATAGGTATTTTTGAGTAAGCTCTCATGTCTTCTCCTACGTTAAAGAAATTTCTCATAGTATTGGTGTTAGAAATTTCTTTAAAGTGGGAGCATATATTGACACCCATGTTTCATGGTACAATTTTCTTTCTTCTTGTGATATATCCTTTTCTTGGTGGTGTCATTGGGATTGATTTCCTCTAAGAGTGTGATATTTCTATGACTTGTCCTCTCTTGTGGATATTAGGCACAACTTTCTCTAAGAAGAGACCTTGAACAAATTAAGAAAAATTCCTTTGAACATTCCTTACACTCTTTACAACATCGACTATATGGACACCTTGCATAACACACTTTGCTTGCCTGTGGTGCCATCTTTTGTGTTCATGAACTCCAAGCATACAAATTTTTGCTTGCCTCATGAAGCTGAAAATTCATTGTTTGTTCATGAGCTCCAATCATATAAATTTTTGCTTCTCTCATGAAGCCTAAAGATCATTATTTCATGGAACCTTATCAAAGTTATAAAGAGATATAGCTTTGGTATGGTTGTATGGGAGCTAAACAAAGGAATGACTTTCCTTAGCAACTCACATTTTTTGGACACATACTAGTCATGTATCTCATCCCTTTTGGATACTCACCCTATATATGAACTAAAGTTCCATGGCCCCAGATTGAGCATAGTTTTGTCAAAGCTAGATACACCTATCTTATTTTTATTTTTTTAAATTTCTTTGGCATTTCATGTTTGTGTATCTTGTTTTTCTGCATACCATACACCTAGTGCATGTCCTTTTGTGCCCATGTTGGTTTGATGAAGGATCTTAGATTCTTGGGGATTGGCTACCTCATTTGATCTTTGTCATCCTTTTCATCCGCAATGCTACAATTGGACACCTCTTGAATGTCTACTTTAGTGTGAGTTTGAATTAATTTCATCTTCTCATTAAAGTGGGAGCTAAATGTAGTGTCAAAAAATGTCATTGGTGATGAAATTGGGCTTAAGGATGCTTTGAATTAGTGTTGTAATGTGTTTAACATGCTTTCATTAGGACTTGGGCCCTTGTGAATTAATGAACATAAATTTAAACTTGTTAAGGTGTTGTGAAGTGTTGTAACACACTTTCACACTTTTCTAAGGTTTTGATTAATTAACTAAACCTAATAAACCTATTTTGAATCAAAATGTACCTTAATAATTCCTTATTTAAAGTGTTGTAACACACTTTCACACTTTTCTAGGGTTGTAGCATCCTATATTATTGGCAAGCATTATTACATATCAAAGTTCAAGATCAAGATCTACATTCCACATTCCCACTTCATGATAGACTATTGATTTTCATATCAAGATATAATTCAAGGTATCATTATTCATGTGTCATGTTCTATGTTTCATGTTCCATGACCTTATTTTATTATCTCATTATTTGGTTTTATTACCTCCAAGGGGTTTGGCAAGGGAAAACCCCCATTCACTAAAAATCAATAATTTTTTCTCCTCTTTACATGTGTGATTGTAGATATAGGTGTATTGGAGCATGAAGGACCTTTGAAGATTAGGTTACAAATTGGAGAAAGTTTTTGGAATTGTCCCCTCATTTTCAAGGTTACTATCTTCACTAAAAAGTCACCTACAACCCCGAAATAAAAGATTTAGATCCAGAAACAAAGAATAATAGAAAGAGAAGAAATTGAAAACCATATCTATACCTTGAAGTTTTAGAAAACCCTAACTAGACCAATTCACTAGTTTTGGCAAATGAGTCCTAGTTTATTTCAATTTTTAGATTTTTTTAGTTTCAAATACCCTTTCTCCAAAAACCTATTTTAGACCAACAATCCAGATTTGGGACTAATTCATCCAGACTAGTGAATGAAACCAAAAAAGCCTAAATATTAGATTATTTAGTATTTCAAGCCTCCATTCAATCTCTCTCAGGTTTATAGGTACTCCTTTGTATTTTTATAGTTTGTTGGTCTGATTTATTTGCATTTATAGTTCATTTAAAGAAGTTTCTTGCATCATTGAGTTAAATCATTGGATCTCTCATTTCATTGATTTTTCCAAGTCCTAGCTTGGTTGTGAACCCATCATTAGTTTGTAATCAGCCCCTAGGATAACCCTATTACAAGATATCTTTCTCCTTTGCATTGAGATCTCTAGGGAACCCTTGAATGTGGAGTATAGAAAGCTTGCAACACTAGGTCCTAAAAACCTGGTGGAGACAAAATTATATCTTACACATTCAATCAAGAGTCGAGATCTACATTCATGATACCCATTGCATTAAAGATCACAACCTTTACTTCAAGGGTTTTGTGAGTTGCAACATAGAATATTTGTTGATTCATCATTCTGTCATTCTATTTGATTTAATTTAAAGGTTTGATTACCAATACAGGGTTTAACTAAGGAAAACTCCTATCTACTAACAAAAGAAAAATTTTCCCTTTCTTTAATGTGTGATTTTTAGATTTAGGTTGAAGATCCATTGAAGAGCAGGATTGGAGAAATTATTCAAAGTTGCAATGTTGTTAAAGTTGTAATCAATCTTGAAAGATCACAGAAAGTCAACTACAAGTCAAAATTCAATGTTTCAAAATCAGAGATCAGAAGGGCGAGAAGCTATAGGATAATATAAGAAGATATCAAAGTTTCAGATCAACCTTGATACTAGGGCTAAATCACCACTTGTGGCCTATGAGTCCCAATATACCAAATTTCAAGAATTTTTTGTAGATCTTGGTTTAGCAGTTGTAGATTTTGGTTATAGCCCGAAACCATAAACTAGGACTAAATCACCCCTACTAGTGTATGAGTCTTAGTGTGCTTTAAAATTTATATTTTTAAGATTTCAGACCTTGTTTCAAGCCTTTTCATTTTTCTAGGCATACCTCTTTTTATCTCTAGTTTACATCATTCTAATTTGAGTTCATTTTCTAGGTTGTATCAATAGGTCATGCATGTTACTTTCATTACTTGTCTTTATAATCCATTGATTAGTGGTGAACCCACTTTATTTTCTTTAATCACACCCCTAGGACACCCTTATAGTAGAAATATAGGGTTTCCTTGCATGAAATCGAAGATAATAGGAAGAATTTCCAAAACCCCTTCTTTTGTGTTCCATCTCCTAAAAGGTGGAACCCCTATTTACCTTGTTTCATTTTGGTGAACCCAACCTCTAGAAAACCTTATTTTTTAATTTAGAATGCATCATATTCCTAGATCTATCTTACATTAACTTTGCATTATTGAATTTCATTTGAAATTTGTAATTGCACTTAGTCTAGACAACATTGAAACTATAAAACCTAATAATCACTTAGAATTTTTTGAAATTAGTGCCAAAACCCTCATCTTTGACTCATACGTCCCTCTGGGTGATTTAGTCCCAATACATGTGGTTTTACCTAATTTATGGGTATTCTCTATCGACTTTTTTTTAGCATTTTTACATTGAAAAACCTCGACTAGGACTCATATGCCCCTCTAAGTGATATAAACTATACTTTACAACATAAAAAACTCTATTTCTATGATTTTGTTTTTTGTTGTTTAATTTTTGTTTCAACTTGTTTAGTTTCTATTTCATGCATTTCACTAGATCTCACTTATTTCGATTCATTTTTTGCATTGCTTAAATTCAAAATTGCATTTACAACATTTCATTTTTAGATTGTTACATAGTGTAATATGAACACTACCCTATTTAGAATCTAAAACTTAAGTTTGTGCACTTCATTTTAGGTCATTGCATTTCTCTTTACCCTCTTTCTATTTTGGGTTTGTACACTAAGTTATGAAATATTATATGATCTTTACAACTTTGTGTCCTATTAGCAATACTATTGTGAGACGTAGTTTGAGACTCATGCCATCCCACGATACATCATTCATCATGGATCTTATATTTTTGAGCTCTCTTTTTAATAGTTATAGTGTCAAAAAATTTCATTGGTGACACTTTCACTCTTGATTGGTCCCTCCTTGTAAAATTGAGCTTAATGATGCCTTGACTTAGTGATGCAATATGTTTAACACACTCACATTGGGTCTTGGGTCTTTGTGAATTAAATAAACTTAATCCTACCTTATTTGGAGTGTTTTAAAGTGTTGTAACACACTTTCATACTTTTCTAGGGTTTTATTAATTAATTGGGCTTCTTTATGCTTTAATTAGCCTTATTTTGTAACCACAAGCCTCATTTAATGCATCTTTTCTAGGTTAATCCTGACATAAATTAGCATCCAATGATAATTTAGGTGTTTTTAGGTTGTGTGACCTATATTTAGTGATCTAGGACTCATACACCACCTTGGGTGTATAATTCATACCTAGAGTTTTGGGTCATGATCCTAATTTTATACCTTTTTACGAATTTTTGAAAAGGGTCCCATAAATTATGCCTAATGGGACTCATATGCCACCTTGGGCGTATGAGTCCCGTGTGGCCCAAAATCAAAATTTATTCAAATTCTTCATGGTATTTTATCCTCCTAGATATAATGTCAACTTGTAGTGTTGTAATTTTGGGAATTCTTGCATAATTAAGTATAAATACAAGGTTCTTTCACTCAGCTTCACCTAAGAATTTTGTGGGAGCATTCCTATATCAAGTTTGAGTTCTCAAGAGCATTCAAGTGTTTACAAGAGAATTCATTAGTATTTGAGGGTAGATTAGCAAGCATTTTAGACCATTATTCAAGCATCAAGCATAATGTCAAATTCTTCATCCACCATGCTTTTTTTTGAGTTATTTATTGTGATGTAGGGTTTCATGATTCAAGCTAACATTTCATTCAAGATATATCTTATTTAAGAAAGAGTCAATATCTACATCCACTAGAACCATCTCATGAATTTTTGTAGCCTCTTATTGCAAGGATTTGGTGAGTTACAACATCATATTTTGTTCATTCATCATTTTCCATTCTTCTTTTATTTTATTTCAAGATTTGATTACCAAAACATGGTTTGACCAAGGAAAATTCCTATATACTAATAAAACAACATTTTTCTGTCTCTTTAGTGTGTGATTTTTAGGTTTAGGTTGAGGACACATTGAAGAGAAAGTTTTGAGAAATTTATCAAAGTGTTCAAAGTGTTCAAAGTTGTTACCTTCCATTGGAGATAATTGGAAAAATTCTACAAACTACAAATCAAGGTTTCAGATCTAGAAATTAATTTAGAAGTACAAAGTAGACCTTGAAGAATAGATTCAAACTTTGAAGCTTTAGAAAACCCTAACAAGACTGATATTCCAAATCTAGCATATGAGTCCTAGTTTAGGTCAATTCCCAAGTTTTTGTAGTTTTAGATACCCATTTATCAAATTCTTGTTTCTAGATAGAAACCCAGATCCGAGATCGATTTACCTAGCCTAGCATATAAGTCCTAGTCAACACTATAGTCACCATTTTCAATATTTTAGAGCTCCATCAAGTCATCTTCATATTTCTAGGTGCACACATTTCATCTTGTAGCTTTATGTTCTATTTTATATACTTTTCTAGGTCATTTAGTGAAAAATTGCATCATATTAGGGTTAGACATTACATCTTGCATTGCATTTGTCTTTCCAAGTCCTAACTTGGTGGTGAACCCCTCAATAGTTTATAAATAGCTCCTAGGACATTCCTATTGCAATATTTATTTCTCCTTTGCATACTTGAGGTTTAGATCTCTGAGGTTTGTCCTTGAATGAGAGCATTGAGTTTTGTTATTCTAGGTCCTAAACCCTAGAACTCCCATAACAATTTTTTGAGTCAATTAAAAAAAAAATGATTTTTTTTTTCAAAAATACCCATTAGGACTCATATGCCCCTCTAAGCAAAGCAATCCTAGTATAGATTCTACACTGTATTTTCCAAATTTTTAAACATTGTTTCTGAGCTTTTGTTTGCTGGTGATAACTTTCACTTTCAATTTGTAGGCTTTCTATTTCATTTTATTCATTCCATCTAGTTTAAATTAGTTCATTTTGTGCATTTATTAAATTCAAAATTGCATCTAGAACATTTTGTTTCACATTGTTGCATCTAGTTTAGAATCTAAAATTTGCATCATGGATATGTGCTTACGAAAACTATGGATGTCCTTGAAATCCTTAGTGGATGTGTCAAGTTGTGATTTTAAAAATGGCCCTAATAAAATTGAACTTAATCATGCTCCTTCAAACCCTAATGTATGTCCTTGTGATGTTGACATCATTGGAGAAGATGATGAAAACATGAATACGTTCCTAAATGATTGCATTAATAACCTTGAAGCTAATGTATCCTTTTAACCATCAATGTGATTATTGGGGAAATGGGTGATAAATTGTATCATTTTTCTCCTCTCACATTCAATAATGTCCTAGGAGTCCTAATTGGATTGACTATCAACCTCACAAGTTGAGTCAATTCTCAACAACGAAGACCGAGGAGGGGTTTTTTTAAGCTTTTGGGGGTTCAGCACCAAGAAAATACTTGGAAAAGACAAACAAACATTCAACTCACAAAATCTAGTAATTCAAAATAATTGAAGGATGCAAATGATGAAATTGTTGAAAGGTGCAAGACAATTGAGAGGGGGGGTTGAATTAGTTTTCACCAATCCAATCTCAAATATCAAACACTTATCAACTTCATATCCACTTTTATTTTGTTATTAAGTATGAACGTGAAATGCAAATAGCAGAAAGCAATATCAACACAAGAAACACCAAATTTACATGGAAAACCCAATAAGGGAAAAACCAGGGTGAGGATTAACTCACAATAAAAAGTAATTCCAAAATTGATTACAATGAGGCTCACTGCCTAAAAATAAGGGAGGCTCACTTCCTACAAATGAAAAATATAATAGAAAAATTCACTACAACAAATTATACATATCCATAACCTTGATCAAAAGATTGCAGAAACCATCAGCTCACTACATTCAAGAGTCTAACACATTAAAGTATTGCTGCCTCAATTCACTTTCACACACTTTTACTTCTTACACTTGTGGCATTTCTTTTCATCAATTCACAACATATGGACTTGTATTTATACCATATTCAGCCTTAGAAATATTCTCCAAGGTCAGCTACACACGTTTCATTTTACAAATTCAAATTAGGTTGGAAAATCAACATTCCCACAGTGGAAGAGAATGAGAGTAGACCAAACCAACACTTATCCAAGACCCAAAACAACATCTTAGATCAATCACATGCTTCCTTAATCAATACTTATACTTTTCATGATGTTTAGACACTAGGTTGACCAAACTTAATGAAAACATAAATGAACTTTGGAGTACATGCTTCTACAATGAGAAGATAACATGTAGACTACATAACAAAATTCGCCATACACTATAACACACCTCAGATTCCTTCAGATTCATCCACAACAAATGTGGCAATATTCATACACAAAATACTTTCCATCAATCCATGTAGACTATATAGGCACACACAATAACTTTGAAACACGTCTTTCGAACCACCAAACCACAAACACCTTTGATAGGATATAGATACCACCATTATAAGCCTTCTTCCAAATCTACAAGACCTAAAACAAACTAGCAAAGGACTATAGACCAGAAAAATTTCTCCCAGTCCATAGACAACCAACTGTACCAAACTAGTTCACACACTAGTGAACACAACTTTCACTCTTCATCAAACCAAAAGCTAAAAACAAGGATATATCACCAAGATATGCCCATAAAAAACACTTCAAATCTACACAAGCATAGTATCAACATAGAAGAAATGCAGAGCACAAACCAAAGCACATTCTAAGAATACACACAATTTTGTCTTCACTATTTCTCAAAAGCACTTGGCAACTCATCATATCATCACAACATCTCTACGATATATGAACTATACATGCACAACCTATAATCACTTGATTCATTTCTCTATAATATCCTGTACTATGTTGACATCAATGACAAAACCACCAAACTCACTCATACTTGAAACAATCTCCCCCTTTGTCATTGATGGAAACACATGGCGTAAAAAAAAATCAAACACAACATCTATTCCCTTCCTGAGCTCTCCTTTATTTTTTAGATTAGACAACCTACACAACATTTCCTACACTCTCTATACTCTCTCTCCCTTTCAACTTCTTCTATTTCACATTAATTTCTTTCTCTCTTTTTCTTTCACTATTTTTCACATGACTCTCTCTCCTCCTTTGACATGAATGGAAAAGAACAAAAACTCTGATCACTCCCCCTTAGGAGTGCACCTAGACATCTCATACTACAACAATGATGTTTCCTACTCCCCATGTGGAGTAGACCCACTAACCAATCTAAATAAATGAATAATTTGTAGATCCACTGTATTGATGCACTTCCATTTTCACCTAGTTCAAAGGAGGGGTAGTAACCCCAAATTTCTCCTTGAAATACTCAAAAGTATCATTTGGAAGAGCCTTACTAAATATATCAGCAATTTGATCCTTTGTAGACACATACTCTAGTCTGACTTCATTCTCCAATACCTTCTCTCTCAAGAAATGATATCTTATAGATATATGATTTGTCCTTGAATGCATTACTGGATTCTTTCAAATGTTTATAGAACTTGTATTGTCATAGAAGATAGGGATAGGCTCATCACACATCACTCCTATGTCCTTCAATGTCTGCTTCATCCATAATACCTATGTGGAGCAAGATGTTGTAACAATGTACTCAGCTTCTATAGTATATAAAGAAACTAAATCCTATTTCTTTCTTAGCCATGAAACCAATCTTCCTCCAAGAAAGAATGCACCACCACTTGTACTATTTCGGTCATCCACACAACCAGCCCAATTTGCATCAGTGTAAGCATTGAAAGTGAAATTGGTATCCTTAGGATACCATAAGCCATAATCTAGAGTGCCTTTTAGATATTTGAATATTCTTTTCATATTTGTAACATGTGCTTCTTTAGTTTCTACTTGAAATATGGAAACCAAGGATACTGGATGCATGCTATCAAGTCTAGTAGCAATAAGATACAACATTCCACCAATCATAGATTTGTACATGCTCTGATCAACTTTAGGTGAATCATCATATTTAATCAACTTGCATCTAGTCACCATATGGGTACATACTAGTTTGGAGTCATCCATTCCAAAATTATTGAACAAATCTTTAACATAATTTGATTGTGAAATGAATACGCCCTTATCAGTTTGATTCACTTCAAGTCCAAGAAAGAAATTCAACTCAACAATCATGGACATTTCAAACTCTTCTTGTATCTCCTCTGCAAATCTCCTACACATACCTTCATTTCCTCCAAATATGATATCATCAACATACACAACCACTATCAAAATTTTGTTTCCTTCAACTTTGAAATAGAGATTACTATCTACAGAGCCTTTGCTGAACCTTTGTTGTGTCAAATTTTTGTCCAACCTTGCATACCATGCTCTAGGAGCCTACTTGAGTCCATACAATTCCATTTTCAACTTACAAACCATATCCAATTTATTTGATAACTGAAATCCATCCATTTGTTCCATGTACACTTCTTCAAATTCTCCATTTAGGAATACAGACTTAACATCCATCTAATATACCTTGAAATCCTTGTGGGAAGAAAATATCAAAAACATCTGAATAGTCTCCATTGTTACCATAAGTGTAAATGTCTCCTCAAATTCTATTCATTCAACCTATGAATAACCTTTGGACACAAGCCTTGCTTCTTTTCTTAAAACTTCACCATTCTCATTCAACTTATTCTTGAACACCCATTTTGTACCAATTACATTCTTGTTTACAGGTCTAGGCACTAGTTCCCATGTATGATTCTTCTCTAACTGCTACAACTCCCCCTTCATTGCTCTAACCCAATTCTCATCTTTGCATGCTTCACACACTAATTCAGGGTCTACCTTTGAAAGTAAACATAGATTTACATTAGCTGCTACCACATTGCTTCTTGTATTTAAAACTTAACTTTTATCTCCAATTATCTATTCTTCAAGATGATTCTTCTGTACGTACTTAGAAGTCTTAGGATCAAGTTTTGGAGCTTCTTATTCTTCTTCAATTTGTTCTTCTTCTTCTTCTTCCTTATTTTCTTCTTGTACTTGTCTATAGATGGGTTCATCCGGTTGAACTTTATTTATACCAACTAGTTTATTGTATATTCATCAACTTTTACATTTGCACTCTCAACAATCTTCCTCAATCTTTTATTGAAGTATCTATAAGCTTTGCTACTAGTTGAATATACAAGGAAAATACCTTCATAATATCTCGCATCAAACTTTCCAAGGTTCTCATCATCTCTTTTCATATAACATCTACTTCCAAAACACTTAAAGTACTTCATAGTAGGAATCTTGCCAGTCCACAACTCATAAGGACTCTTTGTGTTGTTCCCTCTGATCTGGAATTTGTTAAGAATATAAACAGTAGTGTGGATTGCCTCTCTCTAGTATACATTAGGTACATTTTCATCTTTCATCATAGTTCTTGCAACCTCCTAAATGGTCTAATTCTTCCTCTCAACAACTCCATTCTACTCAGTTATAGGAGTAGAAAAATGTCTCTTTATACCATGCTCTTCAAAAAAAGTATTATGCTCACTGGAAGTGTATTCTCAACCTCTATCAAACCTTAAACATTTTATTCTTAGGTTCACTTCATTCTCTACCCTTTCCTTGAAAACTTTGAATCTATCTAGAGCTTGAGCTTTCTCCCTAAGAAAAGTAACCCATGTCATTCTAGAATAAACATCAAACAAAAGTGTGAAATACCTATTACCATTAAGACTTCATCTTCTCATGGGACCATGGAGGTTTGTGTGAAACAATTCCAACATTCTGGTAGTTGATTGCTCTTTTCTTTTAAAATTGCATCTTGTTTGTTTTCCCAACAAACAACTTCTACAAACATTATTGGTAGGCTTTGTGATTTTAGGCAGATCCCAAAAAACCTCTCTTGAACTAATCCTAATTAGATTATCAAAGTTTACATGTCCCATCCTTTGGTGCCATAGCCAAATTTCATTAACTTGAGATACAAGGAACTAGCCATCAACACCCTTAAGATGATAAATGTTTCCATATGCTCTTCTTCCTACAACAACCAAAATTTCAGACCCTTTTTTGATCTCATAAGTATTATCCTGAAACATAAGCTTAAATCCTTTTCTACACATTTGTCCAACACTCAAAAGATTATGCCTTAAGCCCTTAACCTAATAGGCATCATTAGTACAATCATCATACTTTTCAAGTTTAGTAAACTTACTTTTGTCTCTGGTCATGTGATTTGAGCAGCCACTATCAATCACCCAATAGTCTTCATCTTGTCTAGCATGAAAGGAAATAAATAGAGTACCTTCCATCTCTTATGTCTTGTTCTCCAGACCACTTTTGTTGCAAATCTTCCAGAGTTAGTAGACACTGATTTATTCTCTAAGGCTAGAAACAAGAATTCATCATTATCATCCTCAAAATCAAATTCATCATCAAAAATTCCAACATCTTCTCAGACATAATACAATTTCTTGAACTTCTTATCCTTTTTTTCTTTATTGTCCCTGTTCTTCTTGTGTACAACTCTATTTGGATATCTTGAAGCATAGTGACCAATATTTTCACAAGTGAAACATTTAAAAGGTAACATAGATTTGTACTTTCCAGTACCTTTCTTTAACTTGCAAAATTTTCTTCCAACTCATCTAAACTATCACCATCTAAATAATCTTTTGTATTTGTAGCTTTAAAGGCTTATTCTATTTTCTCCTTTTCTTTTCCAAACTTCATCATCTCAAATGCAGTCAAGGCTCCAAATAGTTGTTCCTTATTAAACTTCTTAGGATCATACACTTCCCCAATAGCTAAAACCTTATCACTATAACTCTCTGGTAGAGTCATCAAAATCTTCTCCATCACATCTTCATTGGTTAGAGTACCACCTTGATTTTTAACTTCATTCACTGCAATATGAGCCCTTTGAAAATAGTTTGCAATATCTTTGACACCTTCTTCCATTTTCAAGTTCTCATATTTGTGCTTAGCTATAAGCTTTTTTGATAATTTCACTCTATCATTTCCTTCATAGATATCTTCCAACTTTTTTCATACTTCATAAGCAATGCCCAAAGACATAACTTTTGTCCACTCAGTCTTAAATAAAGTACTATAGATTACATACCTTTCTTTTTCATTTTCGTCATAGGAAAAAAATTCATTTGCAAAAGAAGGACCACTTGTTGATGCAACATACCTTGTCTCAATAGCTTTCCAATTCTTTTAACCAAGAGAGAACAAGTAACCTCTCACCTGCACGTTCCAATAACTATAGTCAGATCCATCAAACATAGGGATTGACAATTTGTGTGCCATTAGATCTACCTTAAGTGGTTAAGTTCTTCTTCAAGAAACCAAAGCTTTGATACCACTTGTTGAAAGGCATAAGACAATTGAGAGGGGGGTGAATCAGTTGTCACTAGTCCAATCTCAAATCTCAAACACTTATCAACTTCACATCCAATTTTATTATGTTATTAAGTATGAACATGAAATGTAAATAATAGAAAGCAATATCAACACAAGAAACACCAGATTTATGTGGAAAACCCAATAAGGGAAAAACCATAGTGAGGATTAACTCACAATATAAAGTAATTCCAAAACTTATTACAAAGAGGCTCATTACGAAAGGGATCACTATCTGGATATAAGGCTCACTACCTATAGATAGGACTCACTATCTAGGAGGGAGGTTCACTACCTACAAATACAAAAGATAATAGAAAAATACACCACAACAAATTACACACATCAGCAGCCTTGATTAGAAGATTATAGACACCATCAACGCACTGCTTTTAAGAGTCTAACACATTAAAGTATTGCTACCTCAATTCACTTTCACACAGTTTCACTTCTTACACTTGTGGAATTTTATTTCATCAATTCAGGACATCTCGACTTGTATTTATACCATCTTCAACCTTAGAAAATTTCTCCAAGGTCGGCTACACACCCTTCATTTTACAAGTTCAAATTAGGTCAGAAACTCAACATTCCCACAATGGAAGAGAATGAGAGAAGACCAAACAAACACTTAACCAAGACCCAAAACAACATCTTGTATCAATCACACGCTTCCTTAATTGATACTTATCCTTCACATGACATGTAGATGCCAAGTTAGCCAAATCCAATGAAAACAAAAATGAACTTTGGAGTACATGCTTCCACAATAAGAAGATAACATGAAGACCACATAACATGCTTCACCATACAATGTAACACATCTTAGATGCCCTTATATTCATCTGTAGAAAATGCAACAATCTTTATACACACAATACTTTCCATTAGTCCATCTGGACTATACAGACACACATAGTAACTCTGAAACTCATCTTCTGGAGCACTAAACCATGAACACCTTTGGTAGGATATAGATACCACCATTACAATCCTTCTTCCAAATAAATAAGACCTAAAAAACAAGTAGAGGACTATGGAGTAGAAAAATTTATCCTAGTCCATAGACAACCAACTTTTCCAAACTAGTTCAAACATTAGTGAACACAACTTTCACTCTTCATCAAACTAGAAGCTAAAAAATAGGATATATCACCAATAGATGCCCATAAGTAATACTTGAGATCCACACAAGAATAGGATCAACATAGAATAAATTCAGGTCACAAACTGAAGCACATTCTAAGCATACACACCATTTTTTCTTCAATATTTCTCAAAAGCACTTGGAAACTCATCATATCAGCACACCCGTAGCACCATAAAGATATCTCCATGTACTCACAAAATCTCTACAGTATCTCAACTATACATGCACAACATACAATCATTTGATTCCAATATCTACAATATCATGTACTATGTTGACATCAAGGACAACACCAATAACAACACCACCAAACTCACTCATACTTGCAATAGAAATAATGCAATAAGAAGTTGGGATATGTGTACCTGGGAAATTTGGAAATGTAACGAGGATTATAAAAATGAAAAGAAGCTGTCAAAATATGCTATGGAGGACTAAGATTCCCTTACTTTTTTCTTAGTCCATCTATTATTTTTTGGGTAGATGCAAAATCTTTGGATGTCAGAACCAGGTCTGGAAGAATTTCTGAAAAAATACCCTCAGGAGGACTAAGATTCCCTTACTGTTGTCTTAGTCCTATTTGGAAATTTTGAAATCTCTAAACATGGTTCTAAGGCTTGATGTCTGCTCTTTTGTCTTCTCTAATCTCAGGTTCTGAATCTTCCAGATCTAGCTTGTAGGCGAGTTTCTGTGAAGATGAAAACTTTGCAATCCTTTGCAAATTTGCAGCCTTTCACTTCAAATGATCTTCAAGTCTTCAACCTATATCTGCAATAAAAAACATGCAAGAGGGGGAAAACCTGATGAATTGTTAGTGAATGGGGGTTTTCCTTGGTCAAACCTCTTGTTGGTACTTAAACCTTGAAATAAAATAGAATAATGAAGGGAAATGATGAATGAACAACATGCAATGCTACAACTCACCAAAACCCTTGTTATAATGTCTATAAACTTGTGTGAATGGCTGCAATGGATATGGATCTTGGATCAAAGGAAGACTTGATAGATGTGGACTTGAATTACTTGCTTGAATCAAAACCCTACATCACAAATATTAGAACAAAAATACATATGATGCAAGAATATATTTAATATTATGCTTGATGATGGCTCAGGATGCTTGATAGAAAGCTCTTGAATGCTTGAATACTGGAATGCTTGCATGCTTAGATTTCTTGTTAGCTTTTTATATGAAAATGAGAGGAGGAACCTTGTATTTATACTTATCCATGCTTAATATCCTAAAATTACATCACACCAAGCTGACATATGTATTAATTAATTAAAGGAGGTTAAATCCTACTAGAATTTGAAATTAAATCATGAAAATACCTCAAGGGGGACTAAGATGCCCTAGGTGGCATCTTAGTCCTGGAAGGCATGAAACTTGGGGCATAGATGCCAAAAGGGGGCCCATTTAAGATGCCTCAAAATCAAGGTCCCAAGACCTTTGGGGGAAAAATATTCCCTAGGTGGCATTCTAGTCTCGACCCCAAAATTAGGGACACTCATAAAAATCATTAAATTATCATTTATCCATTAGAGAATGTCAAAGTTTTCCAGAAAAAAAGATATAATTCATAGGGATTGTGGATACAAACTAGGACTAATTAAGACACAAATAGGAATAAATAAAGCAAGGTAGGCCCAAACAAGTGTGAAAATTCAAGGGTACATATTTTACTACACTAAATTTAACTTCCACTTTAATAAGGATGAACTTGCTTTAAACCCACACTAAAGTAAGCAACCATAAAATCAACAGGGGTTCAAATGTATGAATGATAGTAAGATAAGATGACAATAACCAACAGGGTTACCAAGCCCCCAAGATCAAGATCCTATCAAAAACCAACATAAGCACAACGAAACATGCTTGTGGATGATATATGAAGCCATAATTAGATTAGAAGCATACAACATCAAAGACAGAAAAAGGAAAAGAGAAAGGAAGAGGGAAAATGTAATAGATCACACTTTGACTGGACGTCCAATGTGGTGGACCAGGTCTAGGTTGTTTGTTGAAAATGTTTACAAGTAAAATGTGTTGTCCACTATGCAAATAAAATGCATGCTCACAAGGGCTGGTGAAGCTAGTTGTTCACTAGGTGAGGCCTGGGAAGTCCATATCAAAGTCATACCCCCATGAATATGATAAGAACAAAAGGAAAATGTGTGCTCACAAGGGCCAGTGAAGCTAAGTGTTCATTAGGTGAGCCCTAGGGGACCATATCAAATCCATACCTCCATGACTTTAATAAGGTACAAAAATGCATGCTTACAAGGGCTAGTGAAGCTAGTTGTTCACTAGGTGAGCCCAAGGGGACCATATAAAAGCCATACCTCAATGACTTTAATAAGGTACAAAAAGGAAA
This sequence comes from Sequoia sempervirens, assembly GCA_007258455.2. NCBI lineage: Eukaryota > Viridiplantae > Streptophyta > Pinopsida > Cupressales > Cupressaceae > Sequoia > Sequoia sempervirens. Next base: position 45,661,667 of record VDFB02086081.1, on the reverse strand, counting down.
ATGCAACAAGAAAGAGGGATGTTCAAAGGGATTTTTCTTAGTTTGTGCAAGGTATTAATATTAGGGAACATTGTTCTTAATGTCTCCAAGAGAGGGCCAATCAAAGGATAAAAGACTCACAACTTAGGGAATGCAATGAGTCATATCACCACTAAGAGGAATGTAATATGTTGACATAGATCAAATTCTTAAAGGACATTACTCCAAGTGTCACCACAAAGAGAAAATCACATCACATAAAGTAACAAAGTCACATCAAGGAACATGAAAAATGCAAATGAAATCATTCCAAAATTATGCCAATGTATGCCCCCACTTTAAAGAAATTGGTAACACCATGATATGAGCAATTACTTTAAAGTAGCCAAAATGTAAAAAAGGAAAAGAGGGTTCCCCCCAAAAACACATAAGGGATCTATGGATTTGTGTTTAGTGTCTCTCTTTGTTGTAATGATATTAGAGAGATCAAAATGATCATCATTTCCCAAATACACATAGAAGTGGAAGAATGAGACAAAGAGAGTGAAAATAAAGAAAAACCTTTTGGGTCAACATGGAAGAGACATAGAGTGTCTCGACACATTGCATCATCCCAAAAATGAAACCAAAAAACAAAAATGAAAATGGAAAGAAAAGATAATGAAAAATATTTTGGGTCAACATGAAAGAGGCATAGGGTGTCTCGACACCTTGCATCATCCCCAAAATGAAAACACAAGACAAAAATGAAAATGAAAAGCAAAGATAATGAAAAATATTTTGGGTCAACATGGAAGAGGCATAGGGTGTCTCAATGCCTTGTGTTATCCCCAAAAGGAAAACACAAGAAAAAAATGGAAATGAAAAGAAAGTATAATGAAATATTTTTTTGGGTCAACATGGAAGAGACATAGGGTGTCTTGACAGCTTGCGTCATCTCCAAAAGGAAAACACAAGAAAAAAATGAAAAGAAAAAGCAAAGATAATGAAAAATATTTTGGGTCAACATGGAAGAAACATAGGGTGTCTTGACACCTTGCATCATCCCCAAAGGGAAAACACAAGACAAAAATGAAAATGAAAAGCAAAGATAAAAGACCAATGAAAAGGAAAAAGTATACAACATATAGAAGAATGAAGGTACAAATAGAGGAATGAACATAGAGAGAGAAACATCAAACAAAGCATAACGGGGGATCACATTACACACATGTAATCAAAATAAGAAAGAAATCAAAAAGTAAAGAAAAAGAAAAAGAAAAAATAAAAGACTAGTAAATCACATGAGAGTCAACCATCTAGTAAGTCATCCACATCCTAGTCTTGTTTAGTATATGGAGAATGTAGATCACTGGCAAGAGGGAAAACATCAAGTGTTATACTGGGAGAATCACCAAGATCAACACGCAGTGCATCACTTAGTTTAGGAGGATCATCACAATTGTTATCTTTTAAGCTCATGGAAGAGGAAAATATAAAATTCAAATCATTATGCAGTTTCTCATCAATTTTGGAAGTTTCCTCATCGTCATCCAAGTTAACCACAACAGGAGGATGAATGATAATATCTATAGAGGTTTTTGGTCCTTGTTGTGTTGCAAACATAAATTCTTAGTGTTCTAGTCAAAGAGGAGGGTCATCATTTATTGCTTCTATCAAGTTCGTATTTTGATTTTCAATGTTGTTTTCTTCATTCATCTTTTCAGCAATATCACAATGTCTAGGCCTACACTCTAGCATTTCTATTTCTTTTATTATAGTTTTAAAGTTTCATTTGTGTAGGAGTGGATTTTTCAACCATAGGCTCCTTTTATTCTTGTGAGGTAAGAACGAAAGAAACCATGGAAGGTTGTTCAACAAATTTCTCTTTGGCTTTATAAATTTCTTTAGGAGGTAGATTAGGACGTTTTTTGTTTTCTCTAGGCCTTTTATAGTAAATAGGCAAGGGATTTTTCATGGATGGGTCTTGGTTTGTTGGAAGGGCTTTAGGCTTACTATTGTTTTCTTCAAGGGGTGGAGGTTCAATCATGGGTGGAAGAAAATTCTCAAGGGATAATCTAGCTATGCGTTTTTCTTTGAACTTTTGGTAGGATAGGAAAAGGAAGTCCTCATAGGGTCTTATAAGTTCTAGGGGCTCAGAGAAAAAATAATCCAAGGAAAAATTTCCATAGGAAGATGAAGGTCTAAAGCCACTATGGTTTACAATGAATATTTCATTGTCGACTTGAAAATTTAAACACTTATGGACAACGTATGGGACCACATTCTTGGAGCTAAGACATTTCTAGCCCAACTTCACACAATTTTTTTCCAAATTGGATATGATAGATAATGATACATTTATTTTCTTTGGTCCTACTTGTAAGGGGAGTGTGATCAAGCCCATCATAGCACGAGTAAAACCATCATGTATTTTAATCCATGCTTTCGGTTTATCATATCTATCTTGAGCAAGTTCATGCACATATAAGAGTTATTTTTTGATCACATTCTCTCCATAGATGTGATCAATTAAAATCCCAAGAGTGTGCCTATTATTGATTATTTCAGCTATGTAAAGATGACCATCAGGTGTATGTTTGATTATTTCTTCTGAAGAGAAAGTAATTTTAGTGGGAATTATGGTTTATTGTTTACGAGGCTCAATGTCAATCACTCTTATCATTGTATTAATAGGACTTTGGTCATTGGTATCCATAGGACTTTGTTCATCATCATCCATAGGAATTTATTCATTATTTCTCATATTCTCATTATCAGTGTCAATATTCATCATATCAGGATTAGCTTCACTAGCCTTAACAAATAAAATATTATGGTGTGGCATGGGATTGGTAAATATTTGGAAGTTTTTGTTGAGAGGAGCTACAAACTTATTACCTTTTTCATTCACACCTCCAATTTGGATATGATTGGAATCAATTAGGTCTTGGACAAGATGTTTAAGAAACTTGAAATGTTCCATATCATGTCCTTGTTGGTGATAAGAATAATAGGAATTATGTCTAAAGCTCAGAGGTGACAACTTGCTAGGGTCAAGGGGATGAATGGGAGGTAGGATAAGCATGTTTTTTGTTTAATAGTTGGGTCATAATGTTGTGAAGTGTGTAAATTTTCTTTGAAAATCCCCAAAGATATAATGATTACTCTTCTTTATAGTAGCTACTTGGGTATCAATTGGTTGGGTAGGTTGAGAGGTGGAATTTTTTTTTATTTTTTTTAAAGGTGCAATGCACCCATATTATTAGGGGTAAACGCTTTTGACCGGAGCTATGAACCGGATACAAGAAACCACAAGAAACAACCAAATCCGCGAGCACAACAGCCCAGCGAAGGCACAAGGCCTGCGAGCACTTTGGCCCAGCGAAGATTTGAACCCTGGTGGCAGTCACAACAACCAAGCGACTTGACCACCGAACCACGCCCTCATGGGCATTGAGAGGTGGAATTTAGTTGAAGGAAACTTTTATTTTTTCTTCTCAAAGGTTGGTAGGTGTTTTGGTTTTAAGCTTTAAACTCTTCAAGATGGGTAGAGGTGGTTTTCGGTTCACTACTACCTACGTAATTCTAATAATCTTGAAGGGTAGTGAATAAATGCATGAACAGGGAAAATTTCATCATGGTGAGCTTGTCTCTTATCTTAATTTGTAGATTTTCTATGAACATATTTTGAAGGTGGGAATAAAAAATGTCACACTAATTTGGGAATAAAGAGATTGGTAGTGTGAAATAAATTCAGTGACTTTTTCACCCTCATTTTGCTTACATCTCATAAAATTAGCTAATGTCATTTTAGGAACCATATGCACTTGGAAATGGTAAATAAAGGCCTCAACAAGTTTATTGAATGAATGAATTGAGTTAAAAACTAGTCCAAGGCAATGTGTTTCAAGGATCAAGGAAAAATTTCAGCCAAAAGTTTGACCTCGAGGATAAAGTCACTACACAAAGTAGTAAGGGCATTAACATGATTAGCAATATCTCCCTTTTCTCCATATTTCTCAAATCTAGGGATCTCTATACCTTGTGGCACTAGAGTTCTCAATATCTTGAAGGATAGTGGGTTACTTTTGACATTGTGTGAAGGTGGACAATTTTGATTTTGATTTATGGTGGAAATTGATATTGAATGGATGAAAGGCTTTGTAAATGGTAGTTTATGATAGGGTCATTACATGTGGTTTGCATTGGAAGTGAATATGGTGGGTGTGTGTATGTGTTGGAAGGACCAATGAATGGATTTCTTACGGGAGGAGATATAAGATTAGATGGCACATAGGTATAAGGAGAACTAGTGGAAATGTTCAAGGTATGAAGGATATTGCTAGTTGGTTGCATTGTTGTGGTCACTTGAGGATTAGTATAGGTTGGAATGGATGTTATGGCTAAGAGGGGAGGAGTTTGATTTCCTCCTTGACTTTGGACATTGTTTGAAGCTTGAGAACCATTAGTGGTGGAAGGAAGATGTTTTCCAAAGATGTAAGCTATGTTACGCATGACATACAGTCCTTCATCACTTTCCATCATGTGGTGAATACTATCTATGGTAGGTATAACAGTGTTGGAAATGTTTTCAGTACTCACACTATCTTGTAAATGAGCTAGATCTTCATGCATTTTCATTATATTTTCTTAAGGGATATGATCAACCAATGTTTGAACACTTAGCATAGCACTTGTAGGTAAGGTAGGAATATAAAAAGAGGTATCAAAGGTATGGTCCATACATAGTGAACTAATATCAATACCAGAAGTAAGAGCTTGATAAGCCAAGATCTACAATGAGTGTTTTATCGTGGGATGCCATGAGTCTTGCACTTCGTCTAACCATAGTATTATTAGTAGGACACCAAGTACTACAAATCATAAAAATGGTTTACCAAAGAAAGTGCATTGAACATAATATCCTATGCTTGCAATTGCACTTGAAATGAAAAAAAATTGAATAAAAATTCTGCAAACTAAAATAGAAAATTGAAAGAAACAAACAAAAGCACAGAAAAGTAATTTTAGATCCTAAAAATTGGAAAGTCAAAGTCAACAGGGACTAAGATGCTAGTAAGGGTGTCTTTGTCTTAATAGTGAAAATTTGAAGTTCTAGGGACTTAAACAAACATAAAAAATAGAAGATTATGAGCCAAAAACCCTAAGAGGGACTAAGACACTAGGAAGGGCATTTTAGTCCTAGTAGAGGATTTTTTTAGAAGAACAGAAAATTCCGGATTGTGTATAGTGTTCACAAATTTCCTATTCATGATGTTGATGTTTAGAAATAGGAAAATGTGCAAATGAATGCATGAAAAAGTAACTAGTAACAAGCAACTGAATGCAAAGTTAATGCAATTTTTAAAATTTTGAACGCAATAAGAATGCTTCTAGATGCAATAAAGATTATGAACAATGCACTTTTAAGATTTTGAATGAAATGAAATGATGCAAGAAAGAAAAAATGCAACCTATATGCACTTTCACTAATGCAAATATGAGGAACCCCAAATGCAATTTCACTAAATATGAGAAACCCTAGATGCAATTGCACTAATGCAAGATGCAAAGCAAGAATGAATGCAATCTAGATCTAGGACTTTAATGAACTCTAAATTAGAAAATAAATGCTCAAAAGATTTGGGTTCACTGATGGGAGATATAAAATACTTTCATTTAAGGATTTTTATGTTTAAAAAGATTTGTTGTTATTGTTAATTGACATGATTGGCGGTAGACAATAGATTAACATATTTTCTTATTTTACTTTACGGGTATGTGCAAGATCATGATGGGCCAAAAAGTGGCAATATGATGGGTATGTGGCTGATGACTATTTTTTTACCCAAAATTGATGAAACGAAAAGGGTTTTTAAAGGAGATTCTGAGCTTCCCACCAATATAAATTATGCTTTACTTTGAATTTAATAAGTAATTATTATTTATTTTCTATTCAAATTACGACTAAAGTCCTGATTGATAGGTTGATTGAAAAACATCTATAGCTTTCAAACGATATCACATTTTTTGAATCCAAAATATGCATCACATTCTATGTTTCACATACTATGGGATTAAAAATAAAAATTGAATTTCATGAAGTTTTGACCAAGTTAAGGTGGTAGGACATGAGTTTTATATTTTTAAAAAGGTTGTAATAAAAATTCATAATTAATTATTTACTTGGAAAAAATTACAAAAATATGCATCACATCGAGGCATGAGTCCTCTACTTATATCTAGAATATTATAAAAAAATATTATCATTTTATTGTGGTTAGGGTGATGGACATACACCTACTTCATATTTTTCCTAAAATTTAGTACCACTGCATTGAAATTTCAAATTTTCACCAAATAGATTTTTCTTTTTTTAAACAAACCTAGTAGTTTAGAAACTACATTCAATTTTCTATAGATTTTATTCTTACATATTTTTTAAATAATATAGATAACTTATTCAAATTTTTATGTCAAGTTTCCTAACTCTAATTTTTTTGAATTTTTTGCCACTTAAGGGCCTATTTTTTCCATGATGATCCTGCACATACCCTTATGTTTAACTAATTAGCGAATATTTTGAAAGTAATAGCTTATGTTAAATGAGTTTCTTTATGATGAATTTGGATGAGATAATTATGCTACATTAATCTTTCTTACCATGATTGTTGTCCTTTTCATAAGGGTTTTTGACAAGGTATCTTAAAGGTTGATGAGACGGTTAAAACTCTTTATTTAATCATGAGGAAATGACTATGCCATAGATAGGACCTGTTGGATGATGAATCACTCAAAGTCTTAATCGACTTCTTTATAGTCAGTTGAGGTACTTTTACTTCCAATGCCAATCTGGCATAGTTCTGTCACAGTCCTCCTTAGTCCACTTCAGTTCTATTTTTAGTTTCATTTTGTAATCTGTAGTTGGTCACCTTAAGTTTTGGAAGTTAACACCATGTTAGAAGCTAATAAGCATATTTTATAAATATCCATACTTCATTCTTAGTTAGGAGTTAGATAATTTTGCAATCAGAATTTCTGTAATCACAAGCAATACTTTGTTTTGCATTCCACTTTTGATCAATGAGAAAGGAAGCAAGAATTTAATCAACTCACCGTGTTAAAGGATCCTACCTGAGCAAGAGTAGGGCCTGCTCAACCTTTGGAATGATCTTATGGTATTTTTGTTAAGTTTTATTATTTTATGTTTCGTTAATATTACATTTGTAGTAGAAACTGATTTTGAATTGGTCAATCGTTGAAATCATCTTCTACCTTGATAAATGTTAAAATCAGATAATTAATTTTGTTTACAATTACGTTCGAAGTTTCAGTTTATTATGGTTAAGATCAAATTTTTAGAATGGTGAGATTCATTTATTAGAAATATTGAATTGAAACATTAGAATCGTTAGAAGGTTTCTTAGATAAATTAGATTTAGATGTTGTTCGAATCGGTTAAACTTGATGTTTGTTTATTAAGTTTCATTAAAGTAATGTTAGGAATTTATGGAAAGATAGAGTTGAAGTCTGTTCAAAATATATTCATGGAGATTAGTCTTTATTCTTTTTAGAATAATCGTCATTTTCTTGCAATTCATTCCTACTCTTAATTTAGTGTTTACTTTCCAGCAATTAAGTTATGGATTTCTTTTGAAGCAAAATAGAATTAATTTGAATTCCGTGTTTAGATTAGGAATTAAAGTAATCATTAATTGTATCCATGAATTGGTCTAAATCAAAGTCAACAAAGTCTGAATTAAGTCAACATGATTTTAAAATTAGAAACTAAAATAGAATTAAATCTTAGGAATCAGTTGCTATAGTTTAGCTCTTGAAAGCTTTTGAAGAGCTCCTGAGAGCTCCTAAAAGAACCTGAAGTAGGAAAAATGATACCTGAAGTCATTGTTTACAGTGCAAACCCCCCCAAAAGAATCTATGACAACTATCCTTATCGCATATTTCTCTAAGACACTCCTGGTTTGATAAAATAATTAATTAAATGATGCAAGTTGTGACATCAACGACCTTGCCCACCATTCACCAAAATGATTATTGGGAAAAAGGGTAATAAATTGTATCACTTTTCTCCTATTATCATTCAATAATGTCATAGGAATCTTAATTGGATTGACTATCAACCTCACAAGGTGAGTTAATTCTCAACGAGGAAGACTTGGGAAGGGGTTCTTTAAGATTTTATGGGTTCACCACAAAGGAAATGGTTGGAAAAGACAAACATTCAACTCACAAGATCTAGTAATGCAAGCTAAATGAAGGATGCAAATGATGAAATATTACAACAGGAATTTGGGATGTGTGTACTTGGGAAGTCTAGAAATGCAATGAGGATTCCAAAAATGCAAAGAAGCTATCAAAATATTCTATGGAGGACTAAGATGGCCTTACTATTGTCTTAGTCCCGCTGCTATTTTTTAGGGAAGATGCAAAATATTCGGATGTCAGAAACACATGGTCAGTAATAAAAGACTCGAGTTGATAAGGTAAAGAGACCTCAGTCTTAAATTATCTCAAATACCAAATTTCAACAATCAAGTGAATGTTAGCTCTCATGAGGACTAGCAAGTTGTTTTATGCCACATCACTCATGAAACACATGGATCCATTGGAAAGTAAGTAATGTTATGCTAGAATCTAGAAGAATTTATAAACAATACCCTAGAGAGGACTAAGATGACCTTACCATTGTCTTAGTCCCATTTGGAAATTTAATATCTGAATGTTGTCCCGAGGTTTGATGCCTGATCTTCCTTCTTCTTTGATCTTAGGTTCTAAATATTATGGGTCTAGCTCATAGGTGATTTTTCGTGAAGATGAAAATTTTCAATGAAACTTTGTAACTTTGTGTAATGTCAAAAAAAAGGATCCTTTGACATTTTTCACACTAATTTGGGTCCTCCTTGTGGATTTTTGGTTAATGTTTCCTTGATTTGGTGTTGTAATGTGGATAACACATTCACATTAGGGCTTGGGCCCTTGTGAACTAATGGAATTTAATTGTTCCTTCCAAAAGTGTTTTGAAGTGTTGTAACACACTTTCACACTTTTCTATTCTTTGATTGGTCCTCTCTTGGAGACATTAGGCACAATGTTCCCTAAGTTAAAGACCTCACATGAAATAAGCAAGACTCCTTTGAACATTTCCTATCTTTTCATTTTGAATTTTTTGTTATATGGCTAGCTTTCATGATACAACTTGCATGCCTATGGACCCATCACATTAATCCATGAGCTCTAAGCGTACAAAGTTTTACTTGTATCATGAAGCTCAAAAAATTATTTTTGTGTGGTGCCTTATTAAAGTTATCAGGAGGTATCACTTTGGTATACTTGAGTAGGAAGCCAAATCCGAGGAATGAATTTCCCCATAACCACTTGTGTGTGTGAGAGTGCATACTAGCCATGAGTGTATGTTTCTCACATTTTAGGGCTTCTCAGGCAGCAGACAACCAAGAGTTCCATCACCTCAAAGTGAGTATGTGTTTTTATGAACAAAGAGCCTATATTTGATCCACATCGAGATGGAAAAATGGTGGAATCTTAATTTGATTCTTTCTTTCTTTTCTTTTCTCTTTTACAACATTGGCAGTGTATGATTCCCCTTGTTGCTATTCTTTATATGATTTTCATGTGTGTTCCTTTGTGCTCATGTTTGGTTTTCCATGGGATCTTGATCTTGGGGGCTTGATCAACCCTCTTGATTTTGTCTCATCTTTCTAGCATTGGTTCATTGGAACCCCTCTTGGTGCGTGTTTGTCTAGTTTAGTGTGAATTTGAAGTGGGTTCATCCTCTCACTAAATTGGGGCCTAAATGTAGTGTCAAAAAAAGGATCCTTTCACATTTTTAGCACTCATTTGGCTCCTCCTTATGGATTTTGGCTTATTGTTGACCTGATTCACTATTATAATGTAGATAATACATTCACAATAAGTCTTCGGCCCTTGTGAACTAAAGGAATTTAATGGTGCCTTGCAAAAGTGTTATGAAGTGTTGTAACACACTTTCACACTTATCTAGGGTTTTATCAACCCAAACAAAATTTTAATCATAATTAACATTAATCTTGCCTTATTTGGAGTGTTATAAAGTTTTGTAACACACTTTCACATTCCTATAGGCTTGTCATTAATAATTTGGTTTCTTGATACTTTAATTGGCCCTACTTTGAATCCAGACACTCAATTTATTGCATCTTTTTGAGGATAATATTGACACCAATCAGTAACCAATCATAATTTAGGTATTCTTAGCTTGTGTGGCCCAGATTTACTGTCTGGGACTCATTCGCCACCTTGGATGAATGAGTCCCACGCAGGTCTTTTTTGCCCCGATGTAGGTTTCATACATTTCTAGACTTTTGATTTTTGGTCCATGCATTATGTGTGATGGGACTTATTGACCACCTTGGTAGAATGAGTCCTGTGTGACCAAAATTCAAATTTAAATCAAATTTCTAGTGGGATTTTATTCTCCTAGATCAGATGTCAACTTGTAGTGTTGTAATTTTAGGAATTCCTACATAATTAAGTATAAATACAAGGTTATTTCACTCATTTTCATCCCCAAGCATTCAAGTATTCATACGGTCTAGAATTCAAGAGTTTAGAAGAGCATTTGATTATTCACAAGAGAATTCAGGGCATTTCAAGAGTAAATTATCAAGCATTGAGAGCATTCTTCAAGTGTCTTTCATCATGTAAAAGATTATGTGCATCATGTTGTTTTAGAGATAACAATTATGGTGTAGGGTTTTGTGTTTCAAGCAAGAGCTTCATTCAAGATCAATCAAAATCAAGAAAGATTCCAAGACTACATCCATTGGAGCCATTACTTACATGATTGAAGCATCTTATTGAAAGGGTTTGGTGAGTTGCAACATTGTCTTTTGTTAATTCATCATTATCTTTTCACATTTGATTTCATTTCAAGGTTTAATTACCAACAAGGGGTTTGACCAAGGAAAACCCCTATTCACTAACCCCCACAACATTTTCCCCTCTTCTTGTGTGTGATTTGCAGAGCAAGGTTGTAGATTTTCCAAGAAGCAAATTTGGAGGAAAGTTGTCAAGTATCTAAAAGTTGTCAAAGTTGTCATAAAAAAATGGAGAAGCTTGGAGAAGACCCACATGTAGCATTTTGTAGTTTTGGATTTGGAAACTAGTCAAGAAAAGGAAACCAGACTGAGAGGCACATAATCCACTTCAAATTTTCTAGAAAAGTAGAATTGGACTGATTCACCACAATTGGTGAATGAGTCCCACTGTACGGGCCTGAACAAGATTTTTTCCAAGCTAAATACCCTTTGTTCTCAAACCTACTCCTGTGCATTTGCCAAAAAATGAGACTAATTAACCCAACCTGGCGTATGATTCCCTATCAACTTCAACACTAGATTCTTTAGGATTCTAGACCTCCATTCTACCTCCTTCAGCTTCCCTGGTGCACATTTCTAGTTGCATAGTTTTCTATTGCATTTTGTTTATCTTTCTAAGTCATTTAGCATTTGTTTGCATATCACATTATGTTTTCCAACATTTTTTTTCCAAGTTTATACTTGGTGGTGAACGTCTCATTATATATCACTCAAATCCCCTAGAACCTTCCGTTTTCTAGCTTTCAATCTCTTTTGCATTGAAATCTAAAGGGTTTTTTCTTAAGTGAAAGGTTGAAAAGTTGGTCTTTCTCCTTTTAGGTCCAAAACCTTAGAAGTGAAAGAAAGCACCCACATCATTTTTCTTTATTTCATTTTGGTGAACCTACATATAGATCATCATATTTCCAATTTGGAGTGCATTTTCATCCTAGATTTAGCTTGCATTAATGCTGCATTAGATTTTGCATTGGTTAATTTGCATTCTAGGGTTTCAATTTTTGCATTAGTGAAAAGCTCATTTAGCTTGCATTTTTGCACTTAATTTCATTAAACATAGTAAAATTCTTTATTTTCATCAGAAAATACAAAAATTAGAAAATTCAATTCAAAAATTTAGAAAATTTTCAAAACAATTAGTACCTGGACTCATTCACAACCTTGGGAAAATCAGTCCCATTGCATATTTTTAACTGTATTTTTTGGCATTTATAGTTCATTTCTAAGTTTCTATTTGTTATTTCTATGTTTCAATTTTACTTTCTATAATTTCAGTTATAAGCAACTCATTCTTGTTATCTTACATTGCATTTGCATTCACCCTGCATTTAGCAGCTTTTGCATGAGTGTCTGGCATCCTATTGCTAATACCTTAGTTAGAAGAAGTTTGAGACTCATGTCATCCCATGATAACATTATCTTTGTGGATCTTGTGTTAGCTAGAGCTTCCACTCCTAGTACTAACACTAGTACACTAAGCATGGACAACACCCCTAGCAACTCTCTACCTTTGGATTACATGCAAGTTGAAACAAGGAATGATAGCATTTCTCAAGAAAACATAATTCAAATTCATGATGATCTAGTAAAACGACAACATCAAATAAGCATTGAAAACATTTCCACAACTTTAATTCCTACAATAGAAAACATTCATCGCATGCTTGAAAGTAAAGATGGCCTTGATCTTGTGAAAAACATAGTGTAAATCTTTGGAAAGCATCTTCCTACAACCACTAGCTATCCTTTACCCACAAGAAATGTTACAAGGTGAGGAGGAACTCAAATTAATCCTCCCACAACCATAGCCTCAATACCTACCTATATCAATTCTCAAGTCATGACAACAATGCAACAAGTTAGTAATGTGATTCCTTCCCTAGGTATTCTTGCTAGCATCCCTAGTTCTTATGTAGCATCACAAGTTATATCTCCTACCTTACCATCTATAAGCATTCCATTCACTTGTACTATAAACACATACAATCCATCACCACTTTCACTTCCATCCAATAACACAAGAAATTACCCTTTCATAACATAGTTATTCCAAACTATTTCATCCCTTCAAAATCAAATTTCAACCATCAATGAAACCAAAATGGTCCACCTATATATTATGTCCTTGGAGATATTGTGAATAGCAATGCCACAAGTTGTAGAGGTTCCTATATTTTAGAAGTATAGAGGGAAGGGAGATCCTTCTAACCATGTGTATAGGAGTGAATTTTCACCCTTTGTGTAAATTCTCCTTTTACATCCCTTCTCCTTAGAAAACCAAATTCAAAGACGAAAAATCCACATTAGTCTATTGCCTTCATTCCACTTGGTGTCTATTTTGTGCATCAGTAGAAGAATAACTATTAGGGATGCTCATGCAACACACAAAAATTCACATGGCACTTATGTCTGTAATGGATTCCTACACTTGAAGCCTGCAGAGGAATTACACTTCCCATTGGGGTAGATTTGTAATGCCCCTCTTCTACCAACCAACCCAAATATGGTTGTTTTTCTCATTCTCCCTCCATATTCCCTCTAAGCATTCAATTCATCCTCTAGCAAGATTTGTAAACATTCTTCTAAGCATTCTCAAACATTCTCTTAGCATACATCACTCTCATGCATTACTTTGCAAGTTCCATAGCAGCAACAACAACACTCCATCAACTCCATAGGGAATGTGTGGAACAACACCATTGTAGCAGGGGCTTGAGTCCTCTCATTTTCTCTTCCACTAGCTCGTGAGCCCTTAGTGGAGGTGGTAAGAATTTTCACTCCTCTCCTCTACGATTTAGTTGAGTAGCACATTATTGTTTCATAGTGTTATTTTGTTCTTTACTTCCATTCTTCCTTTATAATATTTATCTCTATATTTGCTATCTTGGTTGTTCGTGGAGGTGGAAACAATAATATGGGGGTCTGACTAAGGTAGGCTCCTATACAACCTCCCAAAAATTTTCCTCCTTGTGTGTAGACGAATGTGTGTTTGGAGCTAGCTAGCAAATAGGCTCTTTTGTGAGATCACTTTTGTCACCCCAACTTTAATATACTTGCTTTATCATATTCGATTGTACATTTATTATTTCATAGTTTTGTTTTTCTCTCCTAAAAACCATTAGCTAGGTTGTCAACCTATTTTTTTGGTAGTTCACATTGTATTTTTGGTCCTCTGGTCGAACAGATGCCAGTGCACTTGAGAGATGCCAACACATCACGTTGTCATCTAAGAACTGTGCTTTCTTAGTTGGGCATAGAGCTACCTAAGGTATAGTGTGGGACCTAGAAACTGGCTCGCTTAGCCCCTAAACTAACCTTAGGTCTTTAGAGTGATTGAAGGACATTATATTCCTCATCATTCTTGTCCCTCATCTCCAAACACCCCCTTAAGCTAAGGTAAGTTAGGGCAGCCTTCCGCTCTTGGCCCTCCATGACTTGGGCCTTGAAGATGGTTGGTCCCCCTCTCTTATATTTTTGGTGAACCTCATGTGAACCCTTCTGGTTTTGTTTTGTGATACAGAAAGTTCCTTTCCTCATATTCTAGGAGTTTTGTGAGGCTTTAACAGTACAACCCAACCTATGACCACTAGTAGGTGTATTTGCAAGGTTCTAAAAGTGTTGCATAATTAAACATTATTTAGGTCACTATCCTTCCAACCTTTGGAGGGTACTAAGAAAGTATCATTCATTGCATGTGATGGCCTCTTTCCTACATCAACCAATCCCCTATGCGTAGCCTATGAGTAGTGGTATCGATATAACCTTCACTTCACAACACCAGCCAATAGGTTTTAACAAGGAGCCATCTCCTCTCTACATCACTTCACGAATCAATAGAAATATTTTAGCAGGTGTTCTCATTGATCCGACATCTCAAGTGAACATTATAATTGAGGATATCATGCTAATCAATTTTTTACATAAAGATGGGTACGATGCACCTATGAGCACCATTTGCACACATAACAAACTTTTTGTGCCCCCTTTCGGTAGTATTGTCTTGTCGATTTTGGTTGGACCTAAATCTACAAAGCTTTTATTCAACATTATCCCTAGTTATAAACTCTTTAGAGTGAATTTGGGTATCCCTTCATTAGAATCTATGAATGCGGTGTCTTCGATCATGAATAAATGTCTAAAATTTATCTAGGAGGGTTTTGTGCATGTGATTCATGACACTAGTTATAAACCATTGGTTTCTTGTGGTAGCTACTCCTTGGATTACTATTGGACTATTCCTATTGGTCCTCTCCCACCTAGGATAGACCTCTTGCACCAAACATATAAAAATTATAAAAAGGGTACCTAAGGTCGAAACTGAGATACCCTTTGTTAGCTTATGTTATTTCACATAGGGCTTGCCTAAAAGAAGACATTGATCCCACCAAGGCACATAGAAGGGAAGAAGAGGAATCTCAAAATCCTCCTTCCTCTTCTATTGTTCAGCCTGACAGTTCCTCTCACCCTGCTGAAGCTCCATTGGATTTTTCTCCATGTTTGCAGGAGAATCCTATGGTGCCTACTTTGCAAAAGCTCAAGTGTCCCCCATTTGAACTTCTTATTTTTCCCACAGAGCCTAGACCCATTCGATATAATAGGAGAAAGGTCCCCATGGGGAATCATCTTTATCTCAACCTCTGTGGCCTCCTACCTCTTCTACTCCAAAAGTAGTGAACAAGAAGAGGCTTGCTACCGAGGCCCTTGAGCCGACTCCCCCTGCTACTTCTCAACCTACTCCTCTTGCTCCCATTTAGGGGTATGTTCCTCTATTGGAAATGGATTTAGTGGACACTCCCATGGTTGAGCACAAGCCTTCCATTCCTTCATAGCCTTTGGCCTCCAATTTAAAGAGTCACAAAAACCAACTTGTGTGTGAGCACAGGCTCCAGTCAAACACTCTCATGGATGAGCAGGCTGCCTTTCTTAGGAAGGAAGAGGAGACAATCACCCATGTATTAAGGCCTCCTATATCATCCTCCTATCTCCTCCCCTCACTCTGCTTTTATTCAATCTGGCTGTATGTGTCACTTATAGCTTCCACTATGAGTACAAATTCGCGACCTAAAGGTGTAGGCGTTGTTCATCACTCCTTTAGTGGAGCCACCTTTATTCATGTCCCTTCTAGATCACCCATCTTTCCCGAAACCCATATATATGACGAACACTTTGGTGGTATCTACTGTAGTTTTCTCTTCCTCCTCTTCCTCTGCACCTCTTGCCCGCCGTGCATGGGGATTTCACATCCCAGATGAAAAAGGTCTAAAGTGATCCTTCTAGCAACAGGGGATGTAAGAGGATCCCACCTTCCCTGAAAGGTGGTCCTGCACTAACTTGTTCTGTCCTAGTGATGAAACCAGTCATGACTTCTCTTGAGTTCATTATCACTCCTGAATCACTTGGTGAGCCTAACAGTGAATCTTGGGAACAACCTTCTCCATCTTTTGAGGTAAAACATGGCACTCTTGCAAGGTGCATGTAACTCTCTAGATGAGGTTCTAGCCTTTTTGGTGATCTTTGTGAAGTCACTAACCTTAGCTCCACAAGAGCTTGGTGGAAGGACCTTACGGCCCCTCTTCCTTACACCTTGTTGTGAGGAGGGGTCAAATTATCCTTCTCTTAACATTCCACAATTGTAGGCTCACATCCTATCTCCCCTTATGATGATCTAGAGTGGGAAGTGGATGACCTCTTGGTCAATCAGTGTTAGGGGGAGGCCCCTTCTTTCTCTTTAGATTAGATGTGTGTGTGTTGTGATGTGTTCCCCCATGATCATGCAATGTGTGTCTAGATGACCCTCGTCACCCCTATTGGTGCTTAGATATAGGTGTGGTTTTGGCGACCTGAACCTTCTTCTATGTGTATTATCATTCTTTCATGTTTGTGACTTGATTTTTAATAAATTGGGGATGATGCAAAGCGTTGGGGGCATTTAGGATTTCCTTCCATGTTGACCCAATTTTTTATTTTTACTTTGTCTTATCATGCATTCTTCACATGGTTTGATATAGTAGGGGGATGATGACAATTCATTTTATATACTATATTATAATTATATATATATTTATGAGCAGTTTTGAACCTGAAATATCAGGCTACCCCTTTTCCCTTTGTGTTTATTTCCGTTTTACTTTTTTCCTTTATATTTCTCTTTTATCTACTTGAATTTTTCCTCTCATGTGTGACAATGCCACTTCTATAACATTTTGGGTTTTAGAAAACACATTCGTCACCAAATGAATATTTTCTTGAGAATTTTCACAAACTTATTTTCAAGAATCACATTCTCAACTTGAAACACTAATGGAATGTGTTTCCTTCATCATGGGTTTGTAAAGAAAGAGCTTGAGAACCTTCCTTCAAAGTGGGAATATATTTGACCTTCCCCTCACCTGGGGGAATATTCATCCTTCCAAATTCCTTGACGAAGTGAACATCTTTCAAAAGGATTCTTTGATGATGAATCAATTCAAGAAAGAAGCATTTCTTTTTTACTTTCGAGCAGTGCATCCCTTGAGTGGACCCCTTCCTCATGCAAGGCTCCCAAGGGACCCCTTTGAAAGTTTTCCAACTTGTTCATAGTCTGTGAGACTATCCACTTGCTTGTGTGGCTGCTTTGTAACATGTTCTATGTATGGGTAAACATGTCACTTTGTAGGTGCACCTGTGAAGCCACTTTCTGACTTTGCAGAGTCCCTTTTCTTGGGTTTCCTCCATGTGAGAGATCTTGGGGGATACCTCCCTCTAGGTTTGTGGATATGTAGGGAACTTATTCTAAGCTTCCTCCATGTGATAATTCTTGGGGGTCGCTCACCTACAATTCTGCATGTCTATAGAGTGCTTTCTTTATGTTTCCTCCATGTGAGAGATCTTGGGGGATACCTCCCTATAGGTATGCGGGTCTATAGGGCGCTTTCCTAGGTTTCCTTCATGTGAGAGATCTTGAAGGACACCTTCCCTATAGGTCTACATATCTATAGGAAACTTTCCCAGCTTCCTCCATGTGAGAGATCTTATGGGACACTTGTAGGTATGTAGTTCTATAAGGAACCTTTTTGGGTATCCTTCATGTTAGATATCTTGGAGGACACCTTCCTTGTAGGTCTGTGGGCTTGTGAGGAACTTTCTTCTTGGGGATTCCTTCATGTGAGAGATCTTGGGGGTCACCTCCTTACAGGTTTGTGGGCCTATAAGATGCTTTCATCCTTTAGCTTCATAGTTTTGCGCGGCTATGAAGTCCTTTAATTACCCTGTGCTCTCGAGTTCTCCAAATCATGGTTTTCTTCCTTGATGGTTCAAGTATACATTTCTAGCTCTACTACTTCTCTGATCTACTTTACTAAAGCACTCATCAGTATTCATGCTCACTAAAGTGGGGAAAAATGTATAGGAGCAATTTTTCACCCATTGTACAAATTCCCCTTTTACATTCCTTCACCTTAGAAAACCAAATTTGAAGGTGAAAATCCACATCAGGCTTCTACCTTCATTCCACTTGGTGTCTATTTTGTGCATTGGTAGAATAATAATTTTTGGGGACATATGTGTGGCAAGCTTATGTCCCTGAAGGATTTCTACATCTAAAGCTTGTAGAGGCATTACACTTCTCATTTGGGTCAATTTTGAACACCCCTCTTCAACCAACCAACCAGAATATGGATTTTTTTCTAACTCTCCCTTCAAATTCACTCTTTGTTCCTTAATTTCATCCCTCTAAGCATTCAATTCATCCTTTAGCAATCTTTCTAAAAAATCTTCTAAGCATTCTAAAGAATTCTCTTAGCATCCATCAATCTCAAGCAACACTTTTCACTCTACAGTAGCAACAACAACACTCCATCAACTTCGTAGAGCAAGTGTGGAACAACACCATTCCAACAAGTTCTTGAGTCCTCTCATTTTCTCCTCCATTAGCTAGTGAACTCTTGGTGGAGGTGTGAATAATTTTCACTCCTCTCCTCTACGATTTGGTTGAGTATCACATTACTATTTTGTAGTGTTATTTTGTTCTTTACTTTCATTCTTCCTTTATCACATTTCTCTCCACAATTGCTATCTTGGTTGTCCATGGAGGTGGAAACACCAAAATGGGGGTCTAACTGAGGTAGAAACCTATATAGCCCCTCCCAACAATTTTCCTCCTTGTGTGTAGATGAACGTGCATTTGGAGCTAGCTGGCGAACAAGCTCTTTTGTGAGATCATTTTTGTCACAATAGCTCTAATATACTTTCTTTATCATATTTGCTTGTACATTTATTGTTTCATAGTTTTGTTCTACTCTCCTCAAAACCATTAGCTAGGTTGTCAACCTATTTTCCTCCTTTTGTGTAGGTGAAGGTGCATTTGGAGCTAGCTGGTGAACAAGCTCTTTTGTGAGATCATTTTTGTCACAATAGATTTAATATACTTTCTTTACCATATTCGATTGTACATTTATTGTTTCATAGTTTTGTTTTTCTCTCCTAAAAACCATTAGCTGGTTTGTCAACCTATTTTCTAGTGGTTCACATTGTCTTTTTAGTCCTCTAGTCAAATAGAAGCTAGTGCACTTGAGAGACACTAGCGCGTTGTGTCATCATCCAAGAACTACACTTTCATCCTTGGGCATAGAGCTACCTGAGGTATAGTGTGGGACCCAAAAACTGGCTTGCCTAGCCCCTAAACTAATTTTGGGACTGCAAAGTGATTGAAGGACCTTATAGTCCTCATAATTCTTGTCCCTCATCTCCAAACAACCCCTTAAGCTGAGGTAAGTTAGGGCATCCTTATACTCTTGGCCCTTCATGACCTAGGGCCTTGAATGTGTTTGGTACCCCTCTCTTACACCATGTTAATTCTTACACTACCTTATGTAGTGACTTTTTCCTAGATCTTTGAAAGATATTACCTTGGAATGGTTCTCTTCCTTGCTGAACAACTCAATTAATTCCTTCAATGAACTTGTTGAGGCAATTCTAAACCATTTCCAAGTTCATATGACTCCCAAGATAACCTTGGCCAATTTGATGAGATGCAGGAAAAAAGAAGATGAAAAGATAATTTATTTTATCTCATGCTATCAATCACTTTATTCCCAAATCAATGTCAGAGTTCTTGATCCACACTTTAAAAATATGCTCATAGAAAAATTACAAAGTAAAATTCAAGACAAGTTGACCATGATGAAATTCACATTCTTCATGCACCTATGCACTACCCTTTGTGATTATCAAAATTTGGTTAGTAGTATAGATATAAGGCCTGGGTCTAGCCAAATTGAGAAATATGAACCCATAAACCAAAACAATTCCCAACCTTTTAGAAAAAATATAAAGGGTTCCTTCAATTCAAACCCCTCAACAAAAAACTCAAAATGTTAACAACCAAGTAGTTGTCAAAACTATGGTACCCTTTAGCTATGGTGATCCAAAAAGACAATTTACTCCCTTACCTGATACCCTTCATAACATAATGTCCCAACTACTAGAACAACAAATGATTACCTTGCCACCCATCAAAACACTCAACCCTGATAAGCCTTTACCCCCAAGCTTTAAATCCAATGATTATTGCCGCTATCACTAACAAAATGGACATGACATGAAACATTGCAAGAATCTTAAACATCTTGTGAAAGACTTTAGTGATTCTAGTCATCTATCCATTGGAGGTGTTAGAGATCAAGGCAATAAGTTTGTTGCCCCTCCTAACCAAAATTTACAAATTTTTACTAACCCAATGCCCAAACATAATATTTTATTTGTCAAAGCAAGTGAAACTCCGAAGAATGATGTGATGAATGTTGATACAGATGATGAAAAAAAACTTTTGTTTTAAATAATGTAGTGTAGCAAAATGCGTACCCTTGTATTTTCACACTTTTTTAGGATCATCTTGCTTTATTTATGCTTCTTTATGGCTTAATTGGTCCTATTTTCAATCCACAAGCCTAACAAAATATATAGTTTTATGGAAAATCCTGACAAAAATCAAAAGATAAATGATAGTTTAATGTTTCTATCTATGTGTCCTTGATTTATGGACTAGGACTAAAATGCCACGTAGGGAATCTTTTTTCCTCCATGGATCTTGGGACCCTAATTTTGAATCCACCAAAATAGGTCCCCTTTTGGAGCTTGTGCCTTGAGAATTGAGCCTTGGGACTAAGACACCAACTAGGGAATCTTATTCCTCCTTGGCTTATTTTTAGGAGTCAATTTCAAATTTGGGTGTGATTTAGCGTCCTTTATTTAATGATTTCATATGTGGGCTTGGTGTGGTGTAATTTTGGGATATTAAATATGAATAAGTATAAATGCAAAGGTTCCTCCACTCAATTTATCATAACAACATAACAAGCATTCAAGTATTTAAATTTCCTAAGGAGATTTTATGCATTTAAGAGCATTCATCCAAGCATCATGTATCAAGGGGTTTAGTGCATCCACTCATGTTGTTGAGCCAAGATTTGGATGAGGCATTAAAGATCTATTTGCAACCATTATTCACATCATATATAAGGATCCAATATCTACATTCTTCATGGCCACTACATGGTAGATTGCATATTTTCTTCACAAGACATCATAAAAGGTGATATCATTTGTATATTTCATATTTCATTCGGTACATTTCATCACATTTGGTTTAATTACCTAAAAGATAGGTTTAACCAAGGCAAACCCTCATTCAATGGCAATCAATAAGTTTTTCCCTCTCTTATTGTGTTTGTATTTTGTAAAAGATCTATGCTGAAGACTTGAAGATAATTTGGAGTGCAATATTGAAAAAGTTTCAAAGTTGCATGGCCAAAGTTGTCATGTTAATGGAAACTCACCTACAGGCTAGATCTAGAAGTTTCAGGACCTTAGATCAGAGAAGAAGCAAGTGCAGACATCAACCCTCAAGACCACATTCAAAAAGTTTAGAAATTTAGAAAGATACTAATACACAACTTTCAGAATCTTAGTCCTCCATACAATATTTTCTAGAGATTCTTCAGGATTTTGTTTTGGCGTCAGAAGACTTCGTATTTTCCCTAAAAACTAGGAGCATGACTAATACACCACTTTGGGCATCTTAGTCCTCCACATCATATTTTGACAATTTCCTTACATTTCTAGAATCCTCATTACATGTCCAAACTTCCTAGGTACACATACCTTAACTCGGTGTTGTGTAATTTCATCATTTGCATCTCTCATTTAGCTTATATTTCTAGCTTTAGATCATTTTGCATGTCACATTGTGTTTTCCAACATTTTCTTTTCCAAGCATTTGCTTGCTGGTGAACCCCATAGAACTTAAGAAACCCTTCATAGGACCCTCCTAATAGAGAATTTTCTCACCTTGAGAGGTTGTTAATCAATCCAATTTGGACTCTTATGACATTAGTGAATGGTTGAGTGAGAAAAATGTGATACCCTAAAAAGGTATCCATTTTCCTCCGAATTAAATAATTCTATCAAATATCAATCCTATGGATGAAATGATAGGGGTGATAGACGTAACCCCTCATAAGGGCCAACCTAAGAGTCCTGTTTGCATTGCTTTCTCCTCTAAGGATATACATAAACATTTTCCTGATGGTCCTCTCTACATAGATAGTTGAATCTATGACAAGACCACTAATGGGATACTAGAAGATCCGGCCTATGGCGAGAATGTGATCACTAAGGAATTCCTACTTTTGCATGAACTCTATCAAGATAAATACGATAGACTAAAAGAATGGATCAAGTCAAAATGGCTTTGCATACCCTATGATAGGATCAATTACCCTACCATTGCAAATAGGACCAAAAATATTAGATGTCACACTCTCCATCATCTTATAGTTGAACCAATTTCATGTGAAGCTAGGCCATCCATGGCTTTGCTCCTTCAAAGTTGTCCCTTTAGTTGTGCATAAATGCTTAAAGTTTCCCTTTGACAATGAGATATTCACTGTTCACCATAATGGTTTTAATCCCTTGTCATCTAAAGGAAAATTTTCCCTAGATGCCTTTTGGACCGAGCCCATGGAACCTATCAAGCCAAGGGGAAGACTTCTTCTTGTCCTATTGAAAGTTCAAGGAAAAGAAGATCACAAAATTATCTCTCCAAAAAATGTCTCTGTCCACCTCCAAGCCTCCCATCTTAGATGAAACCATACTTCAACCTAAAGAAGAACCAAACAACCAAGACCAGCCAACAACTAAAGCTTCAACTACATCCTATAAATGACCAAGAGACAAATAAAACAACCCTATCAGACCTCTTAGAATCAAACAAATTTATAAATCAAAAGAAAAGGTAGCCCAACAACATCCTATGGTTCCTTCCATTCCCCCCTTTAGGGAATAAAATAACCTATGGTTGATCAACCGGCTACTACACAAATGTAACTTGAAAACAAAAACAAAAGAAATAGAGGTGCTAGAGAGAATAGGCGAAGACTGCATGCCCTTGCTTGCAAGTTACATGAAGAATTAAACAAAGAAAATAAAAAACCAAACTTGATTGAAGAAATTCATGATGATCCCCCTCCCCAACCAAAACAAAATGACCCAATACAAAAACCACAACAAGAGTTGAATTCTTCAATGGGAATTATCATTCGACCTCCTATTGTGGTTAACCTGGATGAGGATGATGAGACCTCTAAAATTGAAGAAGAGGTTCATAATGAATTAAACAAATTGTTTTCCTCTTTCATGAGCTTAAATGACAAATATCCTATAAAGAGTGTTGAGCTTGGTGCTTCTCCTAGTTAACCACTTTCCCTTGTCCCTTTGGCTAGTTTCACACCCTTGACATACATAGAACATGATTGGGAGGTAGATGACTTGCTCATAGGTTGACTCACATTTTCCATACTAGAATTTTTCATTTTCTTTTTCTTTTTTTTTTGTATGATTGCATGTTCGTGATGTAATCCCTCATGAAATTTTGTTTGATGTTCTCTCTTGGTGACATTCCTTTATTTGTACCTTCATTCTTCTCTATGTTGTGCATCACTTTCAATTTTTGGTGTTTTCCTTTTGGAGATGACACAAGACATCAAGACATTCCTATCTCCTTCATGTTGACCCAAAATGATTTGTTTTTCTTTTCCTTTTCCTTTAAACTTTATCTTATTTTATTTTATTTCCTTTTGAGAATGATGCAAGGCATCAAGACATTCATATCTCATTCATGTTGACCCAAAAGATTTTCCTTTTTATTTCAACTTTTCTTTTTCATTTTTCTTGTGTTTTCCTTTTTGGGATGATGCAAGGCATCAAGACACCCTATGTCTCTTCCATGTTGACCCAAAAAAAAAATTCTTTGTTTTCACTCTCTTTATGTCATTCTTCTAGTTCTATGTGTATTTGGGGGATGATGATAGTTCCAATATCTATAAAAAACATTGTAGGAAAGAACATACTGATGCAAAATCCATAGATCCCTTATGTGTTTGGTGTTTTCATTTTGGGGGAAAATCCTTTCTTTTCTTCTTCTCTCGCATGACACAACATTACTCAAAAACATATGACTTGGCATAGGGATTTCCAAGTTATCTCTCATGTCTTCTTTCTTGTTTGCATTTTGCATTCGCTACTTTAAAGTAATTTCTCATAGTTTGGTGATTAGAAATTCCTTTAAAGTGGGGGCATACATTGGTATTATTCATTTGCACTTTTCCTTTCCTTGGTTCATAGTGTAGCCTTCTTACTTCATACGATGCATTTGTCACTTTGTGGATGACATTAGGTGTGATTTCCTTCAAGAGTGTGATCTCTCTTAGCATATTGCATTCCTCTTAGTGGATTGATGTGACACACTACATCCCCTAAGTTGCAAATTTTCTATTCTTTGATTGGTCCTATCTTGGAGACATTAGGCATAATGTTCCCTAATTTAGAGACTTTGCATGAACTAAGAAAGACTCCATTCAAAATCTCCTATTTTTTCATTTTTCATTTGTTGTTATATGGCCACCTTGCATAATAAAACTTTCATTCTTGTGGATCCACTATGTTTGTTCATGATCTCTAAGTACACAAATTTTTGCATCTCATGAAGCTCAAAAAATCATTTTTTTATGGAACCTTATTAAAGTTATCAAGAGGTATAAATTTGGTATGGTTGAGAAAAAAGCCCAATCTGAGGCATGAATTTCCCCATAGCCACTTGCATGTGTGTGTGAGTGCATACCATCCATGAGTGTATTTTTATCACCTTTTAGGACTTCTCACCTGACAGACAGGTAGAAGTTCCTTTGCCTTAGAGTGAGTATGTGTTTTTCCAAAAAAATAGCCTAGATTTGATCCACATTGGGATGGAAAAATGGTCAAAGATTTATTTGATTATTTCTTTCTTTTCTTTTCTCTTTTTCATCTTTTGTAGTGTATGATTGGCCTTGTTGCTATTCTTTGTCTCATTTTCATGTGTTTTCCTTTGTGCTTATGTTTGGTTTTCCATGGGATCTTGATCCTAGGGGCTTGATCAACCCTCTTCATTGTTGTTGTTTCATCTTGATATCATTGGTTCAAATTGGAACCCCTCTTGGTGCATGTTTTTCTACTTTAGTGTGCATTTGAAGTGGGTTCATCCTCTCACTAAAGTGGGTGATAAATGTAGTGTCGAAAAAAGGATCCTTTGACATTTTTTGCACTTGTTTGGGTCCTCATGGATTTTGGCTTAATTTTTCCTTGATTTTGTGTTGTAATGTGGATAACACATTCACATTAAGTAGTGGGCCCTTGTGAACTAATGGAATTTAATGGTTCCTTGCAAAAGTGTTATGAAGTGTTGTAACACACTTTCACACTTTTCTATGGTTTTATCAACCTAAAAATTTTTTTAATCATAATTAACATTAATATTGGCTTATTTGGAGTGTTGTAAAGTTTTGTAACATACTTTCACATTCCTCTAGGCTCTTCATTAATAATTTGAATCTTATGCTTTAATTGGCCCTATTTTTCATCCAAAAGCCTCATTCATTACATATTTTTGTGGATAATCTTGACACCAATCAGTAACCAATCATAATTTAGGTGTTCCTAGCTTGTATGGCATATATTTAGTGTCTGGGACTCGTTCACCACCTTGGGAAAATGAATCCCACCTACTTTATGTGTGATGGGACTCATTTTCCACCTTGGGTGAATGATTCTATTGAGACCAAAATTCAAATTTAAATCAAGTTTCTAGTGGGATTTTATTCTCCTAGATTTGATGTCATATTTTAGTGTTTTAATTTTAGGAATTATTGCATACTTAGTATAAATACAAGGTTCTTTCACTCATTTTATGCCCAATCATTCAAGTATTCATACCTATAATTCAAGAGTTAACAAGAGCATTTGAGAATTTACAAGAGCATTCAACTCATTTCAAGAGTATATTATCAAGCATTTGAGAGAATTCTTCAAGTGTCTTTCATTATGTAAAATACTATGTGCATTATGTTATTTTATAGAAAACAATTATGGTGTAGGGTTTTGTGTTTCAAGAAAGAACTTCATTCAAGATCAATAAACATCAAGCAAGATTCCAAGACTACATCCATTGGAGCCATTACTTACATGATTGTAGCATCTTATTGCAAGGTTTTGGTGAGTTGTAACA
This sequence comes from Sequoia sempervirens, assembly GCA_007258455.2. Taxonomy (NCBI): domain Eukaryota; kingdom Viridiplantae; phylum Streptophyta; class Pinopsida; order Cupressales; family Cupressaceae; genus Sequoia; species Sequoia sempervirens. The sequence goes on along the minus strand of VDFB02086081.1, from coordinate 45,635,240 downwards.
TTGTATTTTGTTCATTCATCATTCCCCTTTCACATTTTCTTTCATTTCAAGGTTTAATTATCAACAAGTGATTTGACCAAGGAAAACCCCTATTCACTAACCCCCACAACATTTTTTCCTCTTCTTTTGTGTGATTTGCAGAGCTAGGTTGTAGATTTTCCAAAAATAAAAGTTGGAGAAAAGATTTCAAGTCACTAAAAGTTGTCAAAGTTGTCATCAAACCTTGGATAAGGTTGGAGAAGACCCACATGTGGCATTTTGTAGTTTTTGGATCCAAAAACTAGTCTGGAAAAGCAAAGCAGATAGAGAGGCATAGAATCAACAATAGAATTTATAGAAAAGTAGAAGGGTCTAATTCACCACTATTGGTGAATGAGTCCCACTATATAGGCCTAAAAAATATTTTTTCAAATCTAGATACCCTTTTGGCTAAAACTTGCTACTGTGCATTTTCCAAAAAACTAGATTGATTCTCCTAGCCTAGTATATGATTCACATTTAGCTTCAACAATAGATTTTTTAGGATTTTATACCTCCATTCTACCTCCTTCAGTTTCTGAAGTGCACATTTCCAATTTCATAGTTTTCTATTGCATTTTGTTTATCTTTCTAGGTCATTTAGAATTTGTTTGCATATCACATTGTGTTTTCCAACATTTTTTTTGCAAGTTTATACTTGGTGGTGAACCCCTCATTAGATATCATTCAAATACCCTAGAACCTCCCCTTTTCCAGATTTCAATCACCTTTGCATTGAAATATCAAGGGTTTGTTCTTGAGTGAGAGGTTGAAAAGTTGGTCTTTCTCCTATTAGGTCCAAAGCCCTTGAAGCGAAAGAAAGCACAAACATTTTTTTTGATCATTTGACTTTGCAACCTTGCATTTCAAATGATCTTAAAGTCTTCAACCTAAATCTACAATCATAAACATGCAAGAGGGGAAAAAAATGTTGAATTGTTATTAAATGGGGGTTTGCCTTTGTCAAAACCCTTGTTGGTAATTAAACCTTGAAATGAAATAGAATAATGAAAGGAAATGATGAATGAAAAACATGCAATGTTGCAACTCACCAAAACCCTTGTTATTAACTCTATAAACTTGTTTGAATGGCTGCAATAGATATGGATCTTGAATCAAAGGAATACTTGATAGATGTGGACTTGAATTGCTTTCTTGAATCATAACCCTGCATCACAAATGTTAGCACAACAACACACATGATGCAAGAATATATTTGATATGATGCTTGATGATGGCTACAAATGCTTGATAGAATTATCTTGAATGTTTAAATACTTGAATTCATGGATGTCTAGATTGCTTGTTAGCTTGTTATATGAAAGTGAGAGGAAGGTACCTTGTACTTATACTTATCCATGCTTAATATCCCAAAATTACATCACACCAAGTTGACATATGAATTCACTAATTAAAGGAGGCTAAATTCTGCCAAAATTTGAAATTAAATTCTAAGAATACCTCAAGGGGGACTAAGATGCCCTAGGTGGCATCTTAGTCCCAAGGCATGAAATTTGGAGCACAGACACCAAAAAGGGGCCAATTTAAGATGCCTCAAAATTAGGGTCCCAAGACCTTTGGGGGAAAAATATTCCCTAGTTGGCATTTTAGTCCCAACCTAAAAATCTGTGACACTTAGAAAAAATCATTAAATTATCATTTATCCATTGGAGAATGTCAGGATTAGCCAGAAAAAGATATAATTCATAGGGATTGTGGATACAAAATAGGACCAATTAAGACATAGATAGGAATAAATAAAGCAAGGAAGGCCCAAAATAGTGTGAAAATGAAAGGGTATACATTTTAATCCACTACATAATGAAATAACCAAAACCCCCTATAATACCACCTCTTGAGATGTTTGGTTGATTAGGTGAAAAATAGGGTGGAGTCCAAATGCATGAGCAAGAGGATATACCACTAAAAAAATTCACACTAACTCACTACAAAAAGATGTAATTATGAGAGCCAAAAGATTCAAATAAAAATAAAAAATGATACCTTAATATTATAGCAACTATGGGGGAAGTTTTTAGAGCATAAAAATGTTGTGTACCTAGCCAAAAAGTGATTTCTTTTTGAGCTACAGAGGATTCATTCGCTTTCAATGGAAAATGGGTCCTTTTAGGGTCTTGTTCCTTGATGTCTAGACTCTCAAAATTCCCTTTTATCAACTTCTAGAAGTAGATATGCATTTTTGTATATTTGATTCCTTGATTTTTCACTTTGAATGACAACTTTTGTAACTTTGCTACTTTGACAATTTTTCTCCAAACTTGGTCCATTTGATCTTCAACCTATAAATATGCAATCACACACTCAAGGGAAGAAAAAATTGTTGATTGTTAGTGAATAGGGGTTTTCCTTGGTCAAACCCATTGTAGGTAATTAAACCAAATGATGAAATAAGGGAATTGAAGCATGAAAAATGAAATAATGTAATTGATATCACCTTGGATGATGTCTTGTGATCTAAATATGTAAACTAACATGTAGTGGCCATAAAGAATGTAGATCTTGGATCCTTGGATTTGATTTGAACAATAGTTACAAGTAGATATTCAATGCTACATCAACTTCTTTTGCTCAACAACATGAATGAATGATTCAAACCTTTGACATAATGACATGATCTTGAATTGCTGCAATAAACTCTTGAAATCTGCCTTGAAATACCTCATGAATGCTCTTGAAATTCTATATAACGCTCTTTTGAAATTCCTATAATGCTTGTCAATTTTTGTTAGGTAAAACAATATGAATTAACCCCTTATTTATACTAAATTAGGAGATTAATCCCAAAATTCAAACAACTAAGGTTGACTCTAGATCTAGAAAGAAACATTATTAAATTCTCATCAGAATGAAATTCAAAAATAGGAGTCCCATTAAGGGAGGACCCATTTGAAACCTAGGGCGAATGGGTCCTAGCTTAGTTTACCAGGACCTAACCTTGGGGGATTGAAAGAGGGCTAAAAACCCATTCCATGTCAACTCAAAAAGGGGGGTCCTATTAAGGGAGGACCCATTCGCCACCTAGGGTGAATGGGTACTAGCACCATTTTCTAGGACCAAAATTTTCCCAATGAAATATTATGTTAATTAAATTATAAGTGTCAAGATGGATCTTTGGGAGGTGTCAAAATTAAGGTTTAAATTTGAATTAAAATGGGTTAATTAATCCAATCACCTAGAATTAATTAATGACCACCTAGATCAGTGTGAAAGTGCCTTATAACACTTTAGAACACTTAAATAAGGTACAAATTTAAGTACATTTTGTTTAGAAAGGGCCCCATAAGGCTTAATGAAGCAAATACATCCTAAAAAAGTGTGAAAGTCAATAACAACACTTTACAACACCCTTGCAAAGGATTAATTAAGGCATTTTTTAGTTAAATAAAGGTCCTAGAATAGTGTGAATGTGTACAACACATTACAAAACCACTCCAAGACATCATTAATTCAGTTTTAATGTCAATTATCAAACCAAGTAAGGAAAAAGGCTTACTTTTTCCGTTACTACATTTTCCCCCACTTTAGTAAGAGGATGACCCCATGTCAAAATCACACTAAAGTAGACATACAAGGAACTTTAGGAATTTAGCACTAACAAAGATACATAATCTTTCCCTATCAAAGGCCAAGAAAAATAAGCGAAAGCAAAGGATTAAGAATAATCATTCCAATGCAATGTGGAACAGGGATAATTTTCCATAGCATATGTTGCTCACTCTAAGGTAGTGGAACCTTATTCTATCCACTAGGTGAGTTGTCCCAATGAAGTGGTTTAGTGAGAAAGGCATGCTAGTGTGTTGGCTTCTCATTATATAATGAGAAAGTCATGCCAGTGTATTGACTTCCCATCATACTAACTATAGTGTAGGAAAATGAATACCCTTGTATTTTCACACTTGCTTGGGATCTCCTTGCTTTATTTATCCCTATTTATGTCTTAATTGGTCCTATTTTGCATCCACAAGCCTATTAAATTATATATTTTTATAGCTAATCCCAACAATCATCAAAGGGGAAATGATAATTTAATGGTTGTGGTTGTGTGTCCTTAATTTTTGGGTCAAGACTAAGAAGTCACCTAGGGAATATTTGTCCCCTAAAGGTCTTGGGGTCCTCTTTTCAAAGGCACCTTAAATGTGCCCCTTTTTGAAGGTTGTGTCTTGAGTTTCATTCCTTGGGACTAAGATGCCACCTAAGGCGTCTTAGTCCCCCTTAGGTTATTTTTGAGATTTAATTTCAAACCTTGGTGGGATTTAGCCTCCTCTAATTAGAAAATTCATATGTCAGCTTGTTGTGGTGTAATTTTAAAATAGTAAGCATAGATAAGTATAAATACAAGGTTCCTTCTCTCCTTCTACCTTTCTATCATGTAATAGTTGTAGAACACTCTATTTGAGCACTATTACATTATCTTTCTCATCACGTACCTCATCTTATTCTTGTCTTGCACTTAGTTGGGGAAAGAAGTAGATAGCCTTGAACTAGTAATGCAATTGTCATTGTACTTTAGGCTCATTTTCTACCTTCCACTTATACAAACTGAGAATGGGAGGTGGATGACCTATTTTAGGTTGAATCACTTGTGCTTTACTATTCCTTTTTTTTATTTTCCATTTGCTTTCTTTTTGGTAGATTTCATGTGTGTGATGTGATCCCCTATATTGTTTGATGTTTTCTCTCTATGTGCATTCCACTATTTCTAACTGCATTCTTCTGTTTCATAAGATTTTTGACTTTTCATTGGTCTTTACCTTTCACTTTCATTTATCCTTTCATTTTTGTCTTATGTTTTACTTTTTGGGATGATGTAAGGCATCGAGACACCCTATGTCTCTTCCACGTTGTCCCAAAATATTTTTCCAAATCTTTTATTTTCCTTTCATTTTTGTCTTGTGTTTTCCTTTTGGGGATGATGCAAGGCAATGAGACACCCTATGTCTCTTCCATGTTGATAAAAAGTATTTTTCATTATCTTTTCTTTTCCTTTCATTTTTGTCTTGTTTTTTTCCTTTGGGGATGACGCAAGGCATTGATACATTCATGTTTCTTCCATGTTGACCCAAAAGTATTTTCTTTATTTTCGCTCTCTTTGTGTCATTCTTCCAGTTCTATGTGTATTTGGGGAATGATAACACTTCTAATCTCTCTAATATCATTGCAACAAAGACAGATACTGACTCCAAATCCATAGATCCCTTATGTGCTTCTGGGGGGCAACCCTCTTTTCCTTTTTTATGATTTGGCTACTTTAAAGTAATTGCTCATAGCGTGGTGTCCAACAATTTCTTTAAAGTGGGGGCATACATTGGCATTATTTTGGCATGATTTCATTGGAATTTTTTAATCTTTCTTGGTGTTATTTTTGTTCTTTCATGTGACATTTCCTCTTTCTTGGTGGTTTCATAGGGTTTTATTTCCTTCGAGGGTGTGATATCTTTGTTATTTTTCCTCTCTTTGGGATGTTAAGCACAATTTTCCCTAAAATGAGACATTGCACTTTTCCTCTCTTTGAGAAATTAAGCACAATGTTCCCTAAGATGAGACCTTTCATGGACTCAAAAAAATCCCTTTGAACATCCCTCTTTCTTGTTACATTGCATTTTTGTACCTTATTAAAGTCATGGAGGTATGTCTTTGATATGGTCCCCTAGGGCTCACCTAGTGAACAACTAGCTTCACTAGCCCTTGTGAGCATGCATTTTTCTTTTGTACCTTATTAAATTCATGGAGGTATGGCTTTGATATGGTCCCTTGGGGCTCACCTAGTGAACAACTAGCTATCCCTTGGGAGCGTGCATTTTCTCTTTTTTCTTTACTAAATTCATCGAGGTATGACTTTGATATGGATGCGTGGGGCTCACCTAGTGGACAACTAGCTTCACTAGCCCTTGTGAGCATGTTTTTTATTTGCGATCTAGTTATGGATTCATATATCATCCAGGTGTGTGCAAGAATTTGAGTCCACTTTTTGGCCAAAAAGTGGTGTTTTCCTTGATTTTCAGAATTTGACACATTTGACCTCAAAATTTGAAGCACTTAGAGATGGAATCTTCAAAAAAGTCACTGATCATAAAATGTAGTACTCAGAGTATAGTTTCCAAATATGTAATTTATTTTAATACCCAGATAGTAAAAATTGAGTTTCAATAGGCATTTCTAAAAACTACTGTTTGAAAGTCATTTTTTTATACCATACCATGCACGTGTACGACATCCATATTTTGACCTAAATTATCATATTTTTCTAAATCCTTTTGGGAAAAGATTTGTGACTCACTGAAGCTTGTTTTCAATATTTTTTTGTAATTTTTTATTTAATATTTTTTTATATAATTTTTTATTAGGCATATTTGTCGTTTTGAAAAATTGTTGTGTACCATGCATAAGATGACCTAAACTTATCATTTTTTTATTTTTATTTTTTTCAACTGAAAATAATTGTATGAAGTTTTTTCTCAATCCGTTCATCAAAATGTTATGTTGATCAAAAGTTATTAAAATACTAAAAAAACCTGATAATTCAAGTTTATGGACTAGTTTCATTGGAAATTAATTGAAAAATATAAAAAATAATCAAATTATTAAAAAACTACATATTTGGAATCTGCACTATCTCATCTATAATGGGTTTTAATTTCGTAAAAAAATTCTACAAAATAGGTCTTCAAACATATGTCCAAAGTCATTTTCTTTTGTGACATTAACAAGACCTTCAAGTTGCAGGTCAAACTAGGTCCAAAGCTTAGGTTCGAGTCCCCAAGCCAAAAAACCTGCCCAAAAATTCATAATTTAAAAAATGGGATCCCGTTTTGAAATTTTTCCAAAAAAAGAAAATTTCCAAAATGGAAAGTTTCAAAATGGGATCCCATTTTGAAAACTTTCCAAAATGGAAATTTTAAAAAAAAATGGAAGTTTCAAAATAGAAAATTTTCAAAACAAGATCCCATGTTGAAAAATTTCCATTTTGAAATTTTCATTTTTGGAAAATTTTCAAAACGGGATCCCGTTTTTGAAATTTAGCCTCGGGATCCTACTTTTTAAAAATGGGATCCTGTTTATTAAAAAGTGGGATCCCGTTTATTAAAAAGAGGGATCCCATTTTCTGCAAGCCGAATTTTTTTTTTGCCTAAGGCAAAAACTTCCACGTTTCATGGACTCATCTTCTTGCATTTACCCATCCATAAGTTTTTTCCTTTGTACATATGTTGTTTTTTCATAGGATCTTAATCCTAGTGGCTTGGCCATCCTCTTGGTTATTGTTATCTTATCTTACTAACATTCATACACTTGAAACCCTCTTGATTGCGTGGTTGGCTACTTTAGTGTGAGTTTGAAGTAAGTTCATGCTCTCACTAAAGTGGGGGATAAATGTAGTGTACGAAAATGCACACCCTTACATTTTCACACTTCTTTGGGCCTGAATTTCTTTATTTATCCTTATTTATTTCTTAATTGGTCCTATTTGGCATCCACAAGTCTAATAAATTATATCTTTTTATGGCTAATCCCAACAATCATCAAAGGGGAAATGATATTTTAATGATTCTGACTATATGTCCTTGATTTTTGGGTCGAGAATAAAACACCACCTAGGGAATCTTTGTCACCCAAAGTTCTTGTGACCCTCTTTTTAAAGGCACCTTAAATGGGCCCCTTTTTGGAGTCTATGCCCCGAGTTTCATTCCTCGGGACTAAGTCACCACCGAGGGCATCTTATTTCTCCTTAGGTTATTTTTGGGATTTAATTTAAAATCTTGATGGGATTTAGCTTCCTTTAATTAATGAATTAATATTTCCACTTGTTTTGGTGTAATTTTGGGATATTATGATTAATAGTATAAATACAAGGTTCCCCCTCTCATATTTTCATACCTAGCAATCTAACAAGTAATCAAGTGATCAAGAATTTTGTGAGAGCATTCAAGAGAAGTTCATCAAGCATTTGGAGCCATCATCAAGATTCAAGCATAATATCAAAGATATTCTTCAATCATGTGTGTTTTTGAGCTAACATTTGTGATGTATGGTTTTGATTCAAGCAAACAATTCAAGTCAAGATCTATCAAGCATTCCTTTGATTCAATATGTACATTCATGCTAGCCATGTCACATGAGTTTATAGATTTCATAACAAGGGTTTGGTGAGTTGTAACATTGCATGTTTTTCATTCATCATTTCCTTCCATTACTTCATTTCATTCCATGGTTTAATTACCAACAAGGAGTTTGACCAAGGAAAACCCCCATTTACTAACAATCAACAAGTTTTTCCTCTCTTGCATGTTTGAGATTGTAGATTTAGGTTGAAGACTTGAAGATCATTGCACCATAGAAAAAAATATTTCTTGCTTGACATGGGAATAATTTATGATAGACTGGACCTAATAAGGCCTTGATTTGGTGTTGTGAGGTGTTTTTCACATCCACACTAGGTCTTGGACACTTTCAAATGCATTTAATGATATCTTGTAAAGGTGTTGTAAAGTGTTGTAAAATACTTTCATTCTTTTCTAGACTCAATAAACCCATTTTCCCCTAATTCAACATTATAGAAGGTATTTAAATACATCCTCACATCAATCTAGAAGGGTTGTAAACTTAACTTTAATTTAGTGTTGTAATGTGTTTTACACATTCACATTGGATGTTGTTCCTTCCTAGGCTATGTGGACCTCATTTTAGTGTTGTAAAGTGTATTTAATCACAATTTCACATTGAATTCTATTTCCCAAGTCCTAATTGACCTTCACATCATCATTAGTAGACCCCTATTACCCCATATTGTGCATCTCAAGGAAATATTTGATGAAATAACTGACATAGACATCATATAAACCCTATTTTCTTATCTCCTAAGAACCCAACTGGAAAATGGGCCCCAGTGGGACTAATTCACAATCTATGGAAAATTAGTCCCTACCAGGTGAAATTGATTCACCCAAGGTAGAGAATGAGTCCCATTTGGGCCATTTTTTAAATTTGAGTGAGAAATTTTTGGATTTAAGTTTATTTTTTCTTCATGTTAGCCTTGGGGATCCAATTAACAAGAAAATAAGGTGAATTTCCTATAAAATAAAGTCTCTAAACACTAATCACAACCATTCTTCATGATTCATCCATCATTCTTCCATCTCAAGTCAAGCAAGTTAGGGTTTCATCATTTCAAGTCATTAAGATAACAATATTCAAAAATTCAAGGGCAGATTCTTCATGTTTTGCTACATATATTCAAGATCAATCATCATGGCAAGATAATAACTCCATTGTTGCATGCTTCATTACATTATTTTCTCTTTTTGGTTTAATTACCCAAAAAGGGGTTTGACCAAGGCAAACCCCCATATCCTGACATTCAACATTTCTCTCTCTTGTCCTGTGTGATTGCAGATTTAGACATCTTGGATGCTTAGAAATCATTAAGGATTGCATTGCAAAAAAATTCAATTCATCTCTTAATTGGATAAGGCCTGAATTTGATAATTTCAAAACCAGACCCCTGGAGAAGTAGAAAGTGCAGACTGAAAGCTCTTGTGTCCACCTTTAAATATTCATAAATTCAAAAGTGGACTCATTCACCATGGGTGGTGAATGAGTCCCAATTATAGGACTAATTTTGGTTTTCTACATTTTTGGATACCCATCTGTCTGAAACAAGCTATGGAACAACTTCACAAAATTGGGACTGATTCACCCAAAATGGTGAATAAGTCCCACTAGGCCTAAAAATCAATATCAATAGCATTTCACAAGTCAATTCAAGTCTCTAGAAAGTTTATAGGTGCACACTTTTAGTTTTATCCATTTTTTTGTAGTTTTCTTTCATTTCTAGGTGTTCGTGCATTACACATGTTTTCAAACAAGGTGTATTTCTCTTGTTTCCATTTAATAATCAATACCTTTCATTAGTTTTCTACATTTAAATAAGTTTATTTAGACATATTTCATCCATATCACATTAATATTTGAATGTGAACATTGAATTTTGACCCATCTTTCTCCTTTTAGGTGAAAAGGCCTAGAAGAGCTAGAAAGACATTGGATGCCAAAATATTTATCTAAAATCATTTAGAGTGAAAATTTGTAAAGTTGAATCACAAATTTTTCATCTTTACAGAAACTCACCTACAAGCCTAATATAGAAGTTTCGGGACCTAATATCTTAGAAGAAGGAAGTTCAAACATTGAGCATTAGGATCACATTTGGAGATTTCAAAAATTGAAGATGAGACTAATTTGATAGCAAAGGTGTCTTAGTCCTCCCAAAGGTATTTTGTAGAGATTTTTTCAGATTCTCTTCTGACATCCGAAGATTCCCCATTTCCCCTAAAAAAACAATAGCAAGACTAAGACAACAGTAAGGGAATCTTAGTCCTTCCTATCATATTTTGACAACAATTTTTCATTTCTAAAATCCTCATCACATTTCTAGACTTCCCAAGTACACACATCATAACTCTTTGTTGCTTAATTTCATCATTTTCACTGATTATTTAGCTTGCATTACTAGGTTTTGTGAGTTGAATGTTAAGTTGTCTTTTCCAATCCTTTGCTTGGTGGTGAACCCCTCAAAGCTTAAAGAATCCCCTCCTAGGTCTTCCTTGATGAGAATTGACTCACCTTTGGGGTTCATAGTAAATCCAATTTGGGATCCTAAGACATTCTTGAATGACCTAAGAAAAATAGTGGCATTTTACCACCTATTTTCTTTATTTTTTACTAACCATACCAAAGTTATGATCTTGATAACTTCAAGAAGGCACCACAATGTAATTCTTTTGTAAATGATTTTGAATATCATGTAAAAATTTGTTAAAGGGGATTTTTCTTTGTTTGTGTAATGATATTCTTCTTAGGGAGCATTGTGCCTAATGTCTCCAAGAGAGGACAAGTAAAAAGTGTCAGATCGTCACCCATGGGATACCTTGTTTGCATCATGCCATGACAATAGATCATACACTCTTGGATTGCATCAAACCCAATGACACCACCAAGAAGAGGACACATCACAAGAAAAAAAAATAATCACACCATGAAATTTTGCGAAAATATATCATACATGTATGCCCCCACTTTAAAGTGGTTGCTACACCATCACTGTGAGAAATTACATTAAAATAGTCAATGTTTTTGGTCCTAAGACATGAGATATTTCTTTAGAAAACCCTATGCTGGAAGTCATATGTTTCCAAAGTAAGTTGCATGATGAAATAGGAAGTAAGGGTTTCTACCACAAATACATAAGGGATCTATGGATTTGGGGTCGATATGTCTATGCTACAATATTGTCATAGAGCATTTTATTGTCATTAATCTCCAAATACTCATAGAAATATAAGAATGACACAAAGAAAGTGAAAAAAAATAAAAAACTTTCAGGTCAACATGAAAGAAATGTGAATGTCTTGATTCCTTATATCATTCACAAAAGGAAAACACAAGATGAATGAAAAATATAAAGGAAAATATTTTGGGTCAACATGGAAGATACATAAATATCTTGATGCCTTGCATCAACCCTAAAAGGAAAACACAATACAAATGAAAAATAATTAAGAAAAAGGTTTTGGGTCAACATGGGAGAAACATAAATGTCTCGACACCTTGCATCATCCCTAAAGGGAAAACACAAGACAAATGAAAAATGATTACGACATAGAGAAGATTGAAGGTACATATAGAGGAATGCAAAAAAAGAGAGACACATCAAAAGAAATGTCCTGGGGGATCACATTACACTCATGCAATCACAAAGAAAACCAAAAGACTAGTAAGGAACAAGTGAGTCAACCTAAACCAAGTTGTCTACCTCCCAATCTTGATCGGTATAAATGAAAGGTGGGAAACTAGACAAAGGGACAAAAACAAGTGTTGAACTAGGACATGCACAAAGTTCAACAATATTTTAGGGAGATTTTATATTTAAGTTTTGTTGGTGTTTTTCAGCACACCCTTGGAATTGTCTAAAGGGTAGCCAACCCCTATGGTCAAGAATCCTCAAGAAAAGTGGCCAACATAATGAGTAAATAACTCTAAGGCCTTTCCTCCTACACTTTAAGCTCTGTGGGACCTAGGAGGGTATTCCTTATTGTATCCAAGTGAGGTATGTCAAGTTGGGAACACATTTATACACAGATCGATTCCTATTGACTCTAAATAAATTCAACTTATTGAAGATTTGGAAGACCTTAGAGTAAATAATCATCTATTTGCTTGGGATCTAGGAGTATTCAAATTCATACTTCATAATTGAAATATCTTTAAATTAGTTTTGCTCTCATTTTAAATCCACAGACAAGCATATCACCAATTCATTTAATTTTAAGAATTCTTAACAATTAGACCAGTGCTTCATCAATTGGGAATATGGGGTAAAATATGCAATAACCAGTAATACACAAGCTATTTAAATCAGAGAATGATGGACTATTTTCATAATGATTTGCAATCTAAAAACTCACAATGTCTAAAACTTAACTTATCAGATCCTATGCAATTTTTTACAAATTTGTGACCCTCTTCAAGAATTTATTTAACTCTTTGAGTTAAAGAAAAATAAATAAAGAAGGACACACATTTAATTGAACATTTGAAGATAAACAAGAATATTATTGATATTTTCATTTATAACTTCCAAAATTTTACATGAGGATAGTACGCATTTAAGAACTAAGATTTTTTTTAATATTTGTAGCTTATATAAAATTAATTTAAGACAACTACATACATGACTTATATGAAAGAAAATTCTACTATTCTATTCATTAAGCATCATACAATATCTTCTGCATGTGCTTAACTTCTACCTAGACCATGTTACAACTCAAAAATTGAACCCCCGATAATCAGCCTTGAAATCCCTTTTATAGATCAAGGGAGCAACAAACATCAAGATCACTATAGTTACATCTCGAATGCATTTCATTTCAACAAACATTTCAATTTCATTTTAGAAATTCCCCAAACTCTTGCCCATAATTATTTAATGAATCGGGGAAACAAGATTCATAACATTTTCTTCAAAAAGGAGCTAGGAAATGGTGCCAAAAATTACCCTTAACCGTCAACAAGCCTTTATGTTCTATGCCCAAGTTGAGCGAAAAAAATTCCATCACACAAACCCAAGGAATTCTTAATTAGAATAAAAGAAAAAGACCCTCATATATAGAGAGTGTAAGAAAGGCCACCACAACAATATTGATATCATAACACAAAAATTAAGACACAAACACCATTTCTTTTAACAAGAACTAGAACAAGCACCAGAGTACACATGCCCACTTCGTTTCTTGGCAAAGGTTGGGGAAGAGACTACTAGTTCTTCATCTTTAGCATCCTTACTTGCAGTAGAAAGGGTATGCCCACTAGGCATCTTTACTAAAATTGGGGCAACGGCTACCAACTCCTCCTCTGAGTCCACCAATTCATTTAAAACCATGAGGTATCACAATAACCCAATTTTTTCTATGTTTCACTATCTGAGGGATTATTAGTGATGTCAATTGGAGAATTATGCTAACCCAAAGTAACTCACCGATACCTTATCTTCCTCTTCATCCCACTCACAAACTCTGTAGGCTATTTTCCTTTAGCTTTTGTTGTCTCTTCAGTCATACTTTGTTTCCTCAACCTATAGTTGCTTCGCACAGCAACTCGAGTAGACCTCTTACCATGAGCACCCTTCTTACATTCTTTCTTTGGAGTTGAAACAATTTCTTGTGTGCTTTACTCATTTCTGGGAACATTATTGTGAAATTCCCAAACTTTGAGTCATGGAGACCTCCTCACAAGTAACAAAAGCAATAGGATTACTCATCTTATTTGAAAATGTAGCTTGAAAAACAAAAACCACACCTCTTACGAACTTAGAAATTTGAATTTTCAATTGAAATGGTGAAAAAAAATGCCATAAACCATCATTTAATAAGAAAATAATGTGTGCTAATCATCAATTCTTGGTTAAAGATGCATGAGAGAGCAAGTGATCAACCACTAGCATCCACATCACCACCATTAATTACCCAGGTACATAAAAATTCATGTATCATTTTCAATGATGAAAAGAAATTAATTCCTCGCACGCACCAGGATCAAATTGATCACTCCTTTAGATCTCAAGCCATTAATGATCTCTTTTCATAGAGAAAAATGACTATCACATTCATATTTTTTGGTTTTGAATGTTGGCCATTGATTTCCTAATGAGATGGAGAATCAAATAGCCCAGATTGAGTCAATCAGGTTTGAATTCCCAAAACCATGGCTTGGCAATTTCTAGCCGATGAAAACTTGTTGACTAGAAGCCACATCACTCCATCCATGAGCTTTACCATACTCTTCACAGTGGTCAAGGATTCCACGTGTCCTTCAATTACATACCTCACAAGTTTCCATTAGGAAAATTAATTAAATATCGTGAGGTGTGCAATGGATGGCCAAGATTTAACCCTCATGCTACATGATGGTCATTGATCTCTAAAGCACTAATCATCAGGTGCTTAGGAATAAACAAGGTCCTACCACAACAAGGACACACATCAATCAATCACAGACCTCACAACATTTTTGAAGACTATCATTTAACTCCTATGAAGTGTGTGATCAATGGTTGTGATCTAATCTTCATATCCAGTGGGAAAGATTTATGCACATGCCAAAAAGGTTAGTATTAAAGTAGGACCATGAATAGGTCAATGAAATTATGACCCTCATGAAAAACTTATATTATAAGTCTTCTACTAAAAAATTTCACCCGACCCTGGGAAAATTTTTAAAAGGTAAAAGGCTTGGGGTGACCAATGGACCCAGACAAAGGGGGTCGATAATAGCATGCATTCACTAGCCTTATTTGTAACTTATGCAATCAACGACTGAATAAAATAGGTCAATGCAAAATTCAAATTCTAAAGAATTTATAATAAAATTTGCAAGGGTTTCTAGATCACACCCCAAATCCACCCTATTTTAACAAATGCTCACAATCATGATCTAGGTCATGATTTGCTTGAAATTTTGCAATTTTTTTGAATCTCTATTAGTGGCTCATGCTTAGGGATGCATATGCCTATTGGGTATGGCAAGAATCTAAATCTCAAGGTTGAAGCATACAAGAAAGGAAACACAAAAAACCCCAAGAGCTGACATAGACAAGGAAAGAAGACACAACCAGAAAACATGCCAAACCTATATACAATATTTACAAAGCTATACAATGTAATATATTTTTCTCAAAATACCCTTTCATTCGATTGGATTCAATCCTCAAATTGGAGGCCGATGGCCCCCAAAACCTAGGACTTATTCTTTCCTCTGTCAAAAACTTTATCCTATGCTACTTGTAATGGACCAACATTTGTATTAAGCATTTCCAAACAATCAACATCATCATCATTGACACCATCAATCCCACATACTGTAAAAATACCCTGTTCACTAACTTGCTCCACCATAGGCTCATTTGATCGAATTGGAGAAGTAAAGCATTCATATTCCACTTGATCGTGAATTTTGACACCACATTCAATTTGCACATCAAACCAAAATACTTCATAAAATTTTTACTGCATGTTGGTCCAATAGTCCCTTGATGTATCAGAAAGAAAAAATACAGATTCAAGAGAACCTTTATTCTAATTTACATGAGCGTTATCCTCATTGGAATAAAACAAATCCATAATGATGCCAAGAAGATGAGGGGCATCAGCAATGAATTCAACTGCAGACTCATATTGATTAACATTATACCCCATGTTATCTGCATCATTTAACTGCCATACATATAAACCAAATTGACTTTCATTATTATTGGGTTGTAGAATTAATCCATTATCCATGTGTCTATCATGATGCATAACTTGGTTATTCAATACTGCACCTCTCTTTTCAATAATGCACACATTATCCTTGTCCTGTGTAACTAAACTTTCCAACTCTACCTCACACAAACATCCATGGATGTCTAGGACATCACCATGTCTATCAACCCCTTCACAACATTCAACATTGGATTCAAAACCCACACTTTGGATATTAACATTCTTGTTTTCATATTCTTCATCATTCACTCCAGTAACACGCTTCATTTATGACAAACCAAAATCTCCTTTCCAATATCCTTTAGGTGCAATTTGTCCATCCCCTGGTGAACAAGTAATATCACAAATATTTGCACAATTGTATCCATCATATGACTGCAACACTTCTAGATCATTATTGTAAGGGAAACTACATTCTTGGGAGAAGGATTCAAAAAATTTAATATCCTCATGATCCTTAGTCTAACCTTCAACATCAATATCAAATATGAAGGATTCATTAGCACCACCATCAAAGAAATTATCAGTGCACTGCTCTGCTTGCTCACAACTATATCTTAACCATACATCAAATATATCATTAGAATTCTCAAAAAGTGGATTATCTCTACACCAATAAAGATCCTTACTTTTATTAACTGGTGGGGATGGGGGTTCAAAAAATAAAGGATTATCCATTATCTTCACTATTGTCATGGAAAATTTTTCCTTCTCATCATGATTATCTAAATCTTGCAACTCATCATCATAATCAAAATCATTGTAATAAATTTAAGAGTGTATGGAATCACTCTCAAACTCTTTGTCTTTAGTCAGAAGCATTGCTTCACACTCTAGGAACTCTTCACATGAAACAAATTGTCCCCTCCCAAGAAAACAATCATTCTCATTTTTATCAACATATATTCTTGAAGGAGAGGACTCAATATCCACTTCATAAGGGCAGTCATACTCAATAGAGGAATGATATGACTTAATGCCCTCATAGCTGCCACAACATTGAAACCCACCAATACTGAGACTGCACTCAGGTTCCTCAAGCTGAATGTTTGAGCCTTCATTTTTCAGTGCCTTGATCATTGGATAGTGACAAAGCATCATCAACATTAGCACCATTGTTATTGATCAAATCATGGGACATGATAATATCATGTACCTCTTCCAATCCTTCACCATCCAAGACATCCCAAGGATGTAAATTAGGAAAATCTCTTCTGTTGTCATTTTTTGTATATTAATCTTCATCATTGCTATAGTGGATTTTAGGTATATAATTTGTAAATTAGTTACAATAATTATATTCACCCATACAAAAAGATAAATGTTCATGTTCTAATACACTCTCTCCACTTATTTGCATTGTTTCTTCACCCTCCTCTACAAGGTAGCTACTAGTAATACTTTGAGGTAGTACGTGTTGTGTATAACCATTCTTGGCTTCCTCTACAATCTTTATCCAATCAATTACTTGGCTCAAATTGTGAGGCTTCAATTCCTTTGGTAAATTACTCAATCCTAATTGATATATTTCATAAAATAGATCAATACATATTGAGTCTTCTAGCTTGACACTTTTAGGTACTTCCAACAAAGCATCCACAAATCTAGAGAATGGATCATAAGGTGATTCCTCCTTATACCTTTTTATTTCATATAGTCTTGTAACTGAAGATACCTGATCGACTTTGCTTTGATCCTGTGAACATTTCATTTGGGGCTTACCATGATTCTCATATTGTGGCGATGGAGAAATTAGAATAGTAGAATCCTTATCATCTTGACATAACTTTCTATTGATTGGTCCACTAGTTATATTCACATGAAGCATGCTAGGATGACCAACATTGGTGGTTGAATATCCCTTCATCATTGAATATTTCAAATTTTTTTCAATACATATAGCAATTTGATATTCTTGATACAATGTTGCGAGCTCTTTCTCTCTGAATAGATAGCTCATATTTTATCAAATTCACCTAAGTACACAACCAAACATTCTCCCTCATTTGGTCTTATGCTTTCAGGGGTTTCCTGTACTATTTTTGAGAATATGATATTAAAATAGGGGGCTAACTCATGATCCCTTTTCTCCATACTCATGAACCTTTGTCTTATTAGAATTGGATCAATTCTTTTACAAAACTGGTCCATGAACACTACTTTAAGCTCATCCCATGAATGAATGGAAGATGTTGGTGAATATGACAACTAGTCTCTTGCATCTCCTTTCAAAATCTAGTTCATAATCAACCATCACATCAAAAAACTCTCATAGATGTTTGCTTGCTGATTTGGAATTTTCACCATTAAATTTTGGTACCCCATCTCTAATCTTAGGCTATAAAACATTTGGGTAACCACAAATGTTACTAAAATTTATAGCCTTGTACCTTTCAGCACTGAAATTTACTTGGTGTGACAAGGGTTGTCCATTATACATTATTTTATTTGGGTCCCTATCAGGATGCATAGATTGATATTTCATTTTCTCACACTTTTACAAACCTTGTTAGATCTAGCTTATAATTTCAAAAGGAAGCTCAAATTCCCTCTACAATTATGTCCTTAATCCTTTACCATACAAATCTCATATATATCTTGCTTAAGATCTTAAAATATAACATATTGTTCATGATAATGCACGAATTCCAATTCACATTTTAAAAGCATGCTAAATTACCACTATTATCCCCTTAGTGCTATTTCAGATTATAGGGAATCATTTACATCTTAAGTACTGAAGACTTCACACAATTTTATTTCAAATAGAATAAGGCTTTCTTTATATTTATGAGAATAACTAGAAACTTGTAGGAGCTGTTTACCTTTCTTCCAAACCACAAATTCTGCTGATCTAGAAATTTTCTTCACATTTTAACTAGTTCCTTAGACAAAGTTGCCACCTCTTTTCACATAGGAATAAACTTCAAGTAGTATGAAGTTCTTTCAAGAGTAAATCTCATTTTGGGCTTCCTCCAACTATGGGGTCACACTCAAATCCTTTGATCTTTGTTGCAATCCAACCTTTTCTAGGTTCAAGAACTTCTCAATGATCTGACCAAGATGTTCAATTCCATCAAACAACTGAATCTATGTAGATGGATATTTTTCTGCTTCTCGACCAAGATGTTCAACTCCATCAAACAATTGAATCTATGTAGATGGATATTTTTCTGCTTCTCCCTAGTAAAGTCACCATTTTGTTGGTGTTTTTTCTAGCACACTCGTGGAATTCTCTAAAGGGTATCCAACCCCTATGGTCAAGAATCCTCAAGGTGAGTGGCCAGCATATGAGTAAAGGAATTTGAGATCTTTCCTCCTACACTTTAAGCTCTATGGGACCTAGGAGGGTATTCCTTATTGTATCAAATTGAGGTATGTTGAGTTGGGAACACATTTATACATAGATTGATTCCTATTGACTATAAATAAACACAATTCACTAAAGATTTGGTGGACCTTTGAGTAAATAATCATCAATTTTCTTGGGATCTGGGAGTATTCAAATTCATACTTCATATTTGAAATATTTTTAAATGAGTTTTGTTCTCATTTTAAATCCACAGCCAGACATATCACCAATTCATTTAATTGTAAGAATTCTTAACAATTATACCAATGCTTCATCAATTGTGTATACAAGTTCAAATATGTAATAACTAATAATACACAAGCTATTTAATTTAGACAATGGTGGACTATTTTCATAATGCTTTGCAATCTAAAAGCTCACAATTTCTAAAACTTAACTTCTTATCATATCCTATGAATTTTTTTATAAATTTTTGACCCTCTTCAAGCATTTATTTAACTCTTTGAGTTAAAGACAAAAAAAAGGACACACGTTCAATTGAACATTTGAAGATAAATGAGAATACCATTGATATTTTAATTTATAACTTGAAAATTTTTATATGAGGAGAGTATACATTTCATAACTAAGATTTGTTTTGATATCTGTAGCTCATATACAAATAATTTAAGACTACTACTTACAAAACTTATACCCAAGAGAATTCTATTGTTCTATTCATTAAGCTTCCTACTATATCTTCTTCCTATACTTAACTTCTACCTAGACCATCTTACAACTCAAAACTAGAAACCCCTATAATGAGCCTCAAAATCCCTTTTATAGATCAAGGGAGCAACAAGCATCAGGCTCACTATAGTTACATTTCAAATGCATTTCATTTCAACACACATTTCAATTTCATTTCAGAAATTCCCCAAACTATTGCCCATAATCATTTAATGAATAGGGGAAACAAAATTCATAACACTTTCACCAAAAAGGATCCAACAAATGCCACCAAAAACTTACCCTTAACTATCAACAAGCCTTTATGTTTTATGCCCATGTCGAGCCAAAAAATTTCCATCACACCAACCCAAGGCATTCTTAATTAGAATAAAAGACAAAAACCATCATATGCAGAGATTTTAAGAAAGGCCACCACAACAGTATTGATATCATAACACAAAATTTAAGACCCAAACACCATTCCTTTTAACCAAAATCAAAACTAGCACTAAAGTACACATGCCCACTTTGTGTCTTGGTGGAGGCTGGGGAAGAGACCAGTAGTAGAAAAGGTATGCCCACTAGGAATCTTCATTGAAATTGGCACTGCGGCTATGGAATCCACCTTTGAGTTCACCAATTCATTTAAAACCTTGAGGTATCAACAATAACTTTATTTTGTCTCCATTTCATTGTTTCAAGGGTTGTTAGTGATGTCAATTGGAGAATTATGTCATCCCAAATTAGCTTGGCCATACCTTGTCTTCCTCCTCATCACTCTCACAAACTCTATAGGCTCTTTTCCTTTAGCGTATGTTGTCTCTTCAATCACACTTCAATTTCTCAACTTGTAGTTGCTTCACACAATAACTTGAGTAGACGTCTTACCACGAGCACTCTTCTTACATTTTTCCTTTGGAGTTAAAATAATTTATGGTGTAATCTACTCATTTCTAGGACCATTATTGTGAGACCCATACTTTCAGTCATGGAGACCTCTGCATAGGTAATAGAGAAGTAGCAGGCTCACTTATCTTCTCTAAAAATGTAGCTTCAGAAACACATACGACACCTCTTACGAACTTAGAAATTTGAACTCTCAATTGTAATGGTGAAAAAAAAGGCCATCAAGCATCATTTAATAAGAAAACCAAGTGTTCTAATCATCAATTCTTGGTGAAAGCCACACGAGCAAGTAGGTGATCAACCACTAGTGTCCACATCACCGCCATTAATTACCCAAGTACATAAAAATCTATGTATCATTCTCAATGATTATAGGAAATTAATTCCTCACATGCATTGGGATCAAATTGATTACTATTGTAGAGCTCATGCCATTAATGCTCTCTTTTTGTAGAGAAAAACAACTATCACATTCACATTTTCTATTTTTGAATGTTGATCATTAATTTCCCAATGAGATGGAGAATCGAACAACCAAAATTGAGTCAATTGGGTTTGAATTCCTGAAACCATAGCTTGCCAATTTCTAGCCAATGAAAATTTGTTGATTATAAGCCACATCACTCCATCCACAAGCTCTACCATACTCTTCACAATGGTTGAGTAGTCCACATTTTGTTCAATCACATACCTTGCAAGTTTCCAACGGGCATTAAATAAATGTTGCAAGGTGTGTGATGGACGAACAAGATTTAACCCTCATATTACATGATGGCCATCAATCTCAAAACCATATATTATTGGGTTCTTGGACATAAAATGGTCCCCACCATAGCAAGGACATGCATTGATCAATCACAAACCTCACAGCATTTTTGAAGACCATTATTTAACTCTAGTGAAGTTTGCAATCAACTGTTGTGATCTTATCTTCATATCCAATGGGTGGGATTTTTGAAGATTACAAAAAGGTTAGTCCTAAAGTAGGGCCATGACTATTCCAAGAGGATTATGACCCTCGGGAAGAACTTATAACATAAGTCTTCTATTAAAAAAAAATTCCCAACCCTAGGATAATTTTTAAAAGGTAAAAGGCATGGGGTGACCGGCATACCCAAACAAAGTGGGCTAGTAATAACACACATTCACTAGCCTTAGTTGTAACTTATGTGACTAGTGACCGGGTAAAATATGTCAACACAAAATTAAAATTCCAAAGAGTTTATGATAAAATTTGCAAGGTACAGGTTTCTATATCACACTCCTAATCCACCCTATTTTCACAAAGGCTCACAATCATGATTCGGGTAGTGATTGGCTCAAAATTATTTAAAATTTTTGAAGCTCTATCAAGTTCATAGAAGAAAAAAATAGTGTATTCAACTCATCATGCACTTTTTCATCAATTTTTTCAATATCAATGTCATCATCTAAATTAGTCACAATAGGAGGTCGAATAAAAATGTCCATACAATATTCTTGTTTATGTTGCTGCGGGGGTTGAGAGTCATCATGCATTGCTTTGGGTAATTTTAGATTTTTATTTTCTATGTTATTGTTTTTTTCTTGAGTTTTCAATCTACAAGAAATAACATGGCATCCATGTCTATGCTCTCTAGCACTTCAATTTTGTTTCAATTTATTGTCAAATTGTTTTTGTGTAAGAGTGGGTTTTTCAATCATAGGTTCCTTCTCTTCCTTGGGAGGACTAGAAGAAACAACAATAGGTTGTTCAATCACTTTCTCTTTGAGTTTGTAAACTTGTTTGACTTTAGGAGGTACAATATGATTGCTTGTATTATCTTGTGGTCTCTTGTGGGAAATTGTAGGAGGTTGTTCTTGTATGTTCATAAGTGTTTTTGGTTTAATCATTGTCTCATCAAGTATGGTTGGTTCGGCCATAGGTTGAGGCATGTTGCAAAGGGATAGTTTTTCTATTTTCTTTTCCTTGAATTTTGGATATGATATGAAAAGGAAATCTTCAGAAGGCTTGATAGGTTCCATAGGCTTGGGCCAACAGTAATATAATGAAAAATTCCCTTTTGTCGAGGAAGGATTAAATCCACTATGATGCATAGTAAAGATATCATTTCCAAATGTAAACTTTATAAATTTATGCATAACTGAAGGGATGAAATTCATGGATTGAATCCATCGATATCCTAACTTCACACGAAATTGGTTTGATTGTGGGATGATGGAGAATGAGACTGTTAATATTTTTGGTCCCACCTTTAAATGAAGATATGTCAATCCTATCATAGGGAAAGAAAATCTATTATGTGTACTGATCCATTCTTTTGGGTTATCATATGTTTCTTGATATAGCTCATGCACATATAATAATTCTTATAAGATCACATTATCTTCATAGATAAGAGCTACAAACTTATTACCTTGATCATTCACACCTCCGATTTGAAGTTGGTTAGTGTCAATAGGGTCTTGCACAAGATTTTTAAGATGCTTAAAGTCTTATGTACTATGTCCTTTTGTTTGATGGTAATGACAATAAGAATTTTTTTCAAAGCATTTAGGCAATGGTATTGTGGGTTATGTTATTTAACAAGAGGTAAGGTAAGCATGTTTTTGTCAATAATCTAAAACATGATATTGTGAAGGGTATCGAGTAAAGGAGTGAATTCTCTCTCCCTATCCTCGAAACGAGTTGTCATTTTTATAACAACCACTTGATTATTGTTTTGTTCATTTAATTGTAAAAATCCCTTGTTTTGTTTCTTGAAAGGATTTTTTTAAGTTGTGGATTCTGAATTTTTAGGGTGACTAGGGGGATTTTTCACATCACAACCACTGCTTGAGTTTTGATGATCATGAAGGGCTATACATAATTGTGTAAAGGATGGAAACCTCAACATTTCAAGTTTTCTTTAGAGTTTATCTTGTAAGTTAGCAATGAATATTCGTTTAAGGTCAACATCGGGAATCTTAATGTTTACTTTTGAATAAAGTGTTTGGTATCTTCCTATGAAATCAGGCACTTTCTCATCCTCTTTTTTCTTTCATGTCACTAAATCAGCAAAGGTCATCTTGGGAGCCATGTGAATATTGTAGTGTCAAAAAATGGGTCCCATGAATTTTTCACACTTGTTTGGGTCCTTCTTGTGGATTTTGGCTTAATGATGCCTTGATTTAGTGTTGTAATGTGGATAACACATTCACATTAGGTCTTGGGCCCTTGTGAACTAATAGAATTTAATGGTTCCTTGCTAAAGTGTTGTGAATTTTTGGAACACACTTTCACACTTTTCTAGGGTTTTGACAATTAACTAAGCATAATTAATATAATTTTAATCTTAATTAATATTAATATTTCCTTATTTGGAATGTTGTAAAGTGTTGTAATACACTTTCACATTCCTCTAGGATTTTCATTAATAATCGGGCTCTCTTATAGATTAATTTGCTTTATTTTGCATCCACAAGCCTCATTTATTGCATCTTTTCAAGGATAATCCTAACACTAATTAGTAACTAGTCATAATTTAGTTCTTCCTAGCTTGCGTAGCCCAAATTTAGTGTCTAGGACTCATTTTCCACCTTGGGAAAACTAGTCCCACCTAGGTCTTTTTGGCCTTGATGTAGGTTTCACACATTTCTATGCACCTTTGATTTTTTGGTCCCTTAAATTATGTATGATGTGAATCATTAACCACCTTGGGAGAATGAGTCATGTGTAACAAAAAATCAAATTTCCAGTGGGATTCTATTCTCCTAGATCTAATGTTTCCTTGTGGTGTTGTAATTTCAGGAATTCTTTCATAATTAAGTATAAATACAAGGTTCTTTAGGTTATATTCAACACCTATCATTCAAGAGATTTTAAAAGTCATTAAGCATTCACAATAGAATTCAAAGACATTTCAAGGGAAGATTATTAGGAATTTTAGAGTATTCTTCAAGTGACAATCATCATGTCAAAGATTGCAGTCTTCATGTTTATTATTGTGCTAACAATTGTGATGTAGAGTTCATGATCCAAGCGAGCATTCCAAGCAATATCAACATAATTCAAGCTAGATTCAAGAACAACATCCATTGCAACCATTTCAAGAATTATTACAACACCTTATTGTAAGGGTTTACTGATTTGCAACATTATCTTTTGTTCATTCATCATTATCCTTTCATATTTTCTTTCATTTCAAGGTTTAATTACCAACAAGAGGTTTGACTAAGGAAAGCCCCTATTTACTAACCCCTAAAACATTTTCCCCTCTTCTTGTGTGTGATTTGCAGGGCTGGGTTGTAGATTGGCCAAGAAGCAAACTTGGAAAAAAGTTATTAAGAAATGAAAATCCTTAAAGTTGTCATCAAACCTTGGAAAAGATTAGAAAAGGTGTATAAGTGTAAATTTGTAGTTTTAGATCTAGAAACCAGTCAAAAAGAGAAGAGCAGATCGAGAGGCACATAATCTAGTTTGGAACTTCTAGAAAAACAGAAGTAGACTTATTCACCACTATTGGTGAATGAGTCCCACGTATAGGCCTGACAAATATTTTTACAGATCTGGATACCCTTTTGGCTAAAACCTATTCCTACACATTTTCTCATAAATTGGTCTGATTCATATAGTTTGGTGAAGTCCCAGTCAACATCAACATCAGATTTTTTAGTGATCCAGACCTCCATCCTTCCTTCTTCAGTCTTCTAGGTGCACACTTTCAGTTTCATAGCTTTCTATTACATTGTGTTCACTTTTCTAGGTCATCTAGAGTTAGTTTTCATTCAATTATGGTTTTACATTTTTTTTGCATTTTGTTGAATTTTCCAAGTTTATATTTGGTGGTGAAAACCTCATTTGATATCATTTAGCCCCTAGGACAACCCTTTGCAAGATTTCAATCTCCTTTGCTTTGAAATCTCAAGGGTCTATTCTTGAGTGAGAGTAAGGAAATTGTCTCTCCTTTTAGGTCCAAAACCCTAGAAGCAAATGAGAGCCCCATTTTCTTCCTTTCATTTTGGTTAACTTGCATTTAGATCATCTTAATTCTAATTTCGAGTGCATTTACATCCTAGATTTAGCTTGCATTAACATTGTATTAGGTTTTACATTAGTTAATTTGCATTCTAGGGTTTCAATTCTTGCATTAGTGAAAGCTCGTATAGCTTACATTGTCACTTCTAATTTCATTGAAAATTAGGTAAATTCTACATTTGCATCTCAAATTTGCATCAAAAAACATAAAACGCATAAAATTCAATTCAAATTTTTTGAAAATTTTCAAAAAAAATAGTAGCTAGACTCATTCGCCACCTTGGGCGAACCAGTCAGTTTGCATATTTTTCACTACATTTTCTGGCATTTATAGTTTAGTTTCTATGTTTTTG
This sequence comes from Sequoia sempervirens, assembly GCA_007258455.2. NCBI lineage: Eukaryota > Viridiplantae > Streptophyta > Pinopsida > Cupressales > Cupressaceae > Sequoia > Sequoia sempervirens. The sequence goes on along the minus strand of VDFB02086081.1, from coordinate 45,609,110 downwards.
TTTGTTGTTTCTACATTTCTATTACACTTTCCATAATTTTAGTTATAAGCATTTCATTCTTATTAGCTTACATTGCATTTGCATCCACCCTACATTTAGTAGCCTTTGCATGAGTGTTTGGTGTCCTATTGCTAATACCATAGTGAGAAGAAGTTTGAGACTCATGTCATCCTATGATAGCACAATCATTGTGGATCTTGGGTTATCTAGAGCTTACACTCCTAGTATTGAAAAGAGTACACTAGGCATGGATAACACCCTTAGCGAATCCTTGCCTTCAAATAGTATGCAAGTTGAACCAAGGAATGACAAAATCCTGGAAGAAAACATAATTCATATTCATGAGGACCTAGTATACATACAACATCAAATAAGCCTTGAAAGCATTTCAACCACTCCAATTCCTACCATAGAAGACATTCACTGCAAGCTTGAAAGGGACGATGGCCTTGACCTTATGAAAAAAATTATTGAAATCTTTGGAAAACATCTTCCCTCAACAACTAGTTGTCCTCTTCCAACAATCAATGTTACAATCCAAGGAGGAACTAAAATTCCTCCTCCCACAATAATTTCCTCAATACCTACCTACACCAACCCTCAAGTCACAACAACAATGCAACAAGTTAGTAATGTGATTCCTACTAGCATCCCTAGTTAATATATGTCATTGCAAGTTATATCTCCTACCTTACGATTTATAAGCATTCCATTCATCTATCCTATAACCACATACACTCCATCACTACTTTCACTTCCATCTCATAACACAAGCAATGAACCTCTCATAACAAAACTTTTCCAAACGGTTTCATCCCTTCAAAAGAAAATTTCTACCATAAACCAAAATCAAAATGGTCCACCCATTAGAAAATATGGGATAGAGATGAACATAAAATAATTAAAATCAAATATTACGATGCTTCATTCTTCATCCTTTTCATTCAAAAATTTAAAATATTTATAGGATTCCAAAATCCTATTTTATAGGGAACAACCCAAACAACATCCCTATTCATATTGAGTTGTTTTTTAACAACTCAAACATATGAACCACTAATAACCTATTACACAAACTTTATGACTATTAATAATATTAATTTGTTTGTCAACAACTTAATATTATTACATTTATTCATTACCCATAATAACTACGTGAGTTATTTTGTTTAACTCACTTTACCTCACACACTATATGTGAACACTAATCTCCAACACCCCCCTTAGTGTGAACATGGGGTGAAAGTTCATCACTATACTTGATGACCACACACAATATCTCACCAAACACTATAAGATAAGAGTAGGGATAAACACATTTACTCATGACAAGCAATAGTGGAACTAGCCTCACTACGCTTAGTACTTTTATCCAAGGATAGGGACAAACACATCTACCCATGGAACGTAGGATAGGGACTAACACATCTACCCAAGGTATTACATCAATTTTTGGATAGGGACAAGCACATCTATCCAACATCGAGGTCATGAATAGGGGCATACACATCTGCTGACAACAATTATGATTGGGGAAACACACATCCAATCATAATAACCAACTCATGTGATTGGGGACAAACACTTCCAATCACTTACACCATCTCATGAATGGGGACAAACACATCCATTCACAAACAACAAAGAAATATGATTGGGGACATACACATCCAACCACAACATAAAAATCTTGAACACCAAGCCTTCGTTGTCACATATGCAACCACCATTATAGATCATTTCCACTCTAATCACAAATGATATGAAATGGTTGCCGCTACCACCTAGAAATCGATCTTGGCTTTAGTCATTTTGGTACAAATAATTTTGTCACTAATGCAATTTTGTGACCTCATTGCTAGTGACTGACAAGAGGTCACTGAGTATCCTCCATCCTCCAGTGCCTCGAACCTCCATAGGTTTCATTTAGAGAACAAATTCCTCCTCACTGTCTTCGTGTGGAGGGTCTTCAGTAGCTACCCCATGAAGGTACTCTTCATCATCATTTGCAGTCAATTCCTTATTTTTATTTAGGTTGCCATCAAGGAGATCCTTGGCACGTTGAGTGCAATTCATAACAATGTGTCCCTTCTTCTTACAATAGTAGCACAAAATTCTATTCTTTGACAAATAGTTCCCCTTTGATGTAGAAGAATTGGATTTGAAGGAATGGTTAGGCTTATTTGTACCAAACATTGTAGTTTCCTCTGAAACTGGGTCAATTTTCTTAGCTCCTTCATAAATTAGATTAGATATCGTATCTTCTATGCTAGCATTTACTTTGTTCAATGTGAATACAATATTACTATAACTAGGAGTCATGCTATTTAACAAAATAGCTTTAGCATCATCATCATCCATTGTAGTGTTTATCCCGACTAGTTGATTCATCAGAGAATGGAACTTACTAATATGTTGAACAATATTATCCCCTTCCACCATTTTTAGCCCAAACAATTTCTGATTTAAGCTCGTCTTTGCTCTCATTGCTTGTGATCTAAACAAAGCATTCAAACCATCCCACATTTCCTTTGAGGTCCTTTTTAAGTTGATATGATGGAGGTATGCATCTGAAAATCCAAGACCAATTAGAGCTATTGCCCTTCCATCCTTAGTAGTCCACTTTGCAAGATCATTAGCATTAGTTGGTTTTGTCATTGCTCCACTTACCACATCCCATAGATCCTTTTCAATTTTCAATAAGGCTCAATTGTAACTTGAGATGCTATGTGTGAAATTTTGAACCTTCAAATTTCTCTATCAACATAGTATTTTTCTCCATTTAAGAAAATACTATTTGACCCCCTCAAAATGGACATCGCGTACTAGCCATAATGCACCCACTTACAATTGAAACAATGACCTCCTTTTTATTATGACAAATAATGACTCTTGAATGAACATTATTTTAAATAAAACGACACACCTTGACAACACACAACATTTTACTAAACTTTTTGGACTGTAACACAATATCTATAACAAGAACTTGACTTCAATAAAAATTATAATTGATTAAAAGACAACTTTGACTCATGAATAACTTGCCGCTTCATTGCCACCTTAGTCAACAAGATGAATGCCTCGAGTAAGGATGAGACTGCGACTTGCAAGGTGATTTTTCTTTTGCAATGGAACATACATAGCCATGAAACAAATTACACAGAATTATAGCCTATCAATGCATTTGTGGGTCAAAGCATAAAAGTCGATCTGAAACTTGATCATCAAATAAAACTATAGGCATTAAGGAAAAGACCACCCATGATCTGGAAGTAGAGACAATTGATCAATAATACCTACCAAGCCAAGCTACCACGATCCTCTGGCTACAAAGTCAACTGCAAATGGAAAAGTCCAATTCTGCTATTTGCAAATATGGATACAGGCTGCGACATAAACCTTGCAAAGGTGAAGATAACCACACAGTTGTCGAGACAACAATCACACCCAATGGATGGATACAGATCCTTCACAGATGCACCAACTTAGATCTGCTTGATGAAATTGCACTTGAATGCTCTTCATAATACCAAGAATTTTTTAGTGCAATGGTGCACCATGGGTCTAGCCTAGATCAAAAAATTTAGGCTCTGTGAATTTGAAGAGACCATCGATAAGCAATGCTAATCAAATCGCATGACTATCAACTATTCCGTGTCTCCAAACTATGTTGCTACCAATTCGGGAGCAAGGAAGGCATATATCATATTGAATTTTGTAGAAATTTGAAAATATTAGCCACCAAGCAATTCAAATTGCCAATCATATGGAAGATCATGTGAGAGATATAACTCAAAGCGGTTAACTAGAATAAGGCCCAATCGGTCCAGCATAAAAAATTTCCAAATTTTTGAAGAGAAGCATGAATCACCTCATGGGCTATTCATATTGTGAATCACATCACTGGCCTCGATCTGGAGTTACGCCAGCATCAGCATTGCACGGGCTATGAAACTAAGTGAAAGCCAGTCATCAATTATGGGGGCAAAAACAAAGCAATAAGCAGATCCTTCCAACGAAGCAATATACAAATCTGTTGTGCTACTTCACATTGAATACAATGCACAAAATGTTTCACCGCCTAGCAACACAATGTAGGTACATTAACAAATAAAGTAGCTCAGAAAAATATCCTCAAAATTTGTGAGCAGGCCACCAAAAATATCCTTTATCTAATACCACATTAGAAAATATGGGATAGAGATGAACACAAAATAATTAAAATAAAATATTATGATGCTTCATTCTTCATCCTTTTCATTCAAAAGCCTTACATATTTATAGGATTCCAAAATCCTATTTTATAGGGAATAACCCAAACAACCTCCCTATTCATATTGAGTTGTTATTTAACAACTCAAACATATGAACCACTAATAACTTGTTAAACAAATTTTATGACTATTAATAATATTAAGTTGTTTGTCAACAACTTAATATTATTACATTTACTCATTACCCATAATAACTATGTGAGTTATTTTGTTTAACTCACTTTACCTCACACACTCTATGTGAACATTAATTTCCAACACCACCTACATATTATGTCAAAATTAGTCCATTGTACTTGGAGATATTGCGAACACTAATGTCACAAGGTGTAGAGGTGCCTAGATTTAAGAAATATGGAAGGAAGGGAGATCCTTCTAACCATGTTAATTCCTACATTGCCTTATGTAGTGACTTTTTCCTAGGTCCTTGAAAGATACTACTTTGGAATGGTTCTCTTCTTTATCGAACAACTCAATTCGTTCATTCAATGAGCTTGTTGAGACATTTGTAAATAATTTCTAAGTGCATATGACTCCCAAGATGACCTTGGCTGATTTGATGAGATGCAAGCAAAAAGAGGAAGAAAAGATAACTGATTTTATCTCACATTATCAATCGCTTTATTTTCAAATCAATGTCAAGGTCCCCAACCCACACTTTCAAAAGATGTTCATAGAAAATTTTCAAACTAAAATCCAAGCCAAGTTGACTATGATGAAATTCTCATACTTCATGCACTTGTGCATTTCCCTCCACGATTATCAAAATTGAGTTAGTAGTCGAGATACAAAGTCCACTTCTAGCCGAATTGAGAGATCGAAGCCTGGAAACAAAAACAATCTCCAACCTTTTAGAAAACAAAATAAAGGGTTCCTTCAATTCAACCCCCCTCAACAAACAACTCAAAATGTCAATGACCAAGTAGTTATTGTCAAAGCCACGATACCCTTTAGTTATGGAGATCCGAAAAGAAAATTCACTCCCTTGCCTGATACCCTTCCTAATACAATGTCCTAACTTCTAAAACAATAAATTTTTACCTTTCCACCCGTCAAAACACTTGACCTTAATAAGCCTTTACCCCAGAGCTTTAAATCCAATAGCTATTTCCACTATCTTTGACAAAATCAACATGATATTTAACATTGCAAGTGTCTTAAACACCTTGTACAAGACCTCATTGATTCTGGCCATCTATCCATTAGAGGTGTTAGTGATCAAGGCAATAAGTCCATTTCCCCTCCTAACCAAAATTTGTATATTTTTACCAACCCAATACCCAAACATAATATTTTATTTTTCAAAGCAAGCAAAACTACAAAGAATGATGTAATGACTATTGATACAAATGATCAAAAAAATGATTCTATTCTAAATAATGTTATCAATGTCAATCCTATAGATGAAATGGTAGTGATGATAGATGTCATCCCTCATAAGGGCCTACCCAAGAGTCGTCTTGACATTGATTTCTCCTCTAAGGATATACTTAAACACTTTCCCAATGGTTGTCTTTACATAGTCAGTCGTATATATTGTAAGCCCAATAATGGGATATTAATAGATCCCACCTATGGAGAGAACATGATCACTGAGGAATTTTTACTTTTGCATGAACTCTATCAAGATGAATATGATAAACTGAAAGCATGGATCAAGACACACAATGGTTTTTCATTCCCTATGATAGGATCGATCACATTACCATTGTAGATAGGACCAAAAACATTAGATGTGACATTCTCCATCATCCCATAGCCAAACCAATTTCATGTAAAGCTAGGTCACCTATGGCTTTTCTCTATGAAATTCATCCCTTTGGTTGCACATAAATGCTTAAAGTTTCTCTTTGACAATGAAATAGTCACTATCTAGTATAGCGACTTTAACCACTTGTCTTCCAAAGGAAACTTTTTCTTAGATTCCTTTTGGCCCAAACCCATAGAACCTATAAAACCTTGAGAAGGCTTCTTTTTTTTTGTCCTATCAAAAGTTCAAGGAAAAGAAGATAGAAAAAATATATCTCTAAAACATGTTCCCATCCACCTCCAAAACTCCCATCATTGACAAAACCATGCTTGAACCTAAACAAGAACCAAACAACCAAGACCAACTAAAAACAGAAACTTCACCTACATCCTACAAATGACCGAGAGATAATGAAACCAACCCTATCACACCTCCAAGAATTAGAAAAACTTACAAAGTCAAAGAGAAAGTGATTGATCAACCTCCTATTGTTCCTTTCATTCCTCCCCTTAGGGAAGAAACAAAGCCTATGGTTGGTTAACCTGCTCCTACACAAACGAAACATGAAAAAAAAATAAAAAAAATAGAGGTGCTATATAGCACGGGCGTAGATGTCATTCCCTTGCTCACAAGTAACATGAAGAATTAAACAAAGAAAATCAAAATCCAAACTTGATTGAAGCAATCCATGATGACTCTACCCCAAAACAAGAAAATTCAATGCAACCTCCACAACAAGAGTTGAAATCTTCCATGGACATTATCCTTTGACCTCCTATTGTGATCAACTTAGATGATGATGACGAGGCTGCTAAAATTGACAAAGAGGTGCATAATGAATCAAATACATTGTTTTCGTCTTCCATGAACTTAAATGACAAATCTCCTATAAAGAGTGTTGAACCAGGTGCTTCTCCTAGTATGACACTTGCTCTTGTCCCTTTGGCTAGTTTCCCACCTTCAATATACACAAACCATGATTGGGAGGAGGTTGACTTGGTCATATGTTGACTTGCATTTTCCTTACTAGTCTTTTGCATTATTACTTTTTCATTTTTCTTTTGTGTGTGATTGCATATGTGTAATGTGATCCCCCATGGAATTCTATTTGATGTTCTTTCTCTCTTTGTGACATTCCTTTATTTGTACCTTCATTCTTCTCTATATCATGCATATTTTTCTCTTTTGTCTTGTGTTTTCCTTTTGGGGATGACACAAGGTGTCAAGAGACACTATGTCTCTTCCATGTTGACCCAAAAGGATTTTTTTTTCTTTTTCCTTTTCATTTTCCCTTTTTTCTTTTTTTTTTCCTTTTGATGACGCAAGGCATCGAGACACCCTATGTCTCTTCCATGTTGACTAGAAAGGATTTCCTTTTCTTTTACCTTTTCATTTTCCCTTTTGTCTTGTGTTTTCCTTTTGGGGATAACACAAGGCATCAACATGCCCTTTATCTCTTCCATGTTGACCCAAAAGGCTTTCTTTTCCTTTTTCCTTTTCATTTTCCCTTGTGTCTTGTGTTTTCCTTTTGGCAATGATGCAAGGCATCGAGATACCCTATGTCTCTTCCATGTTGACCCAAAAGGATTTTTCATTTCTTTCACCTTTTTATTTATCTTTCTCATCTTTAGTCTTGTGTTTTCCTTTTGGGGATGATGCAAGGTTTCAAGACATTCATGTCTCTTCCATGTTGACCCAATAGGTTTTTCTTTGTTTTCACTCTCTTTGTGTCATTCTTCTAGTTCTCTGTGTATTTGGGGGAAGATGAAAGTTCCAATATCTCTAGAAACATTATAGCAAAGAACATACTGACTCAAAATCCATAGATCCCTTATGTGTTTGGCATTTTCATTTTGGGGGAAACCTCTCTCCTTTCTTTTTCTCTTGCATGATGCATCTTTATTAGGAAACATATGACTTAGCATAGGGATTTCCAATTTGGTTCTCCTGTCTTCCTTCTTGTTTTCATTTTTCATTTACTATTTTAAAGTAATTTCTCATAGTATGGTGTTTAGCAATTTATTTAAAATGGTGGAATACATTGGCATTATTCTTTTCCATCTTCCTTTTTCTCAGTTCTTGGTCTAGCCTTCTTACTTCATGAAATGAAATGTGTTTATCGATTTTGGATGACATTAGGTGTAATGTCCTTCAAGAGAATGATCTCTCTTAGCATATTGTATTCCTCTTAGTGGCTTGATGCGATGCACTTCATCCCCTAAGTTGTGAATCTTCTATTCTTTGATTGGACCTCTCTTAGAAACATTTGGTACAACCTTCCCTATGTTAAAGACCTCACATGAACTAATAAAGAATCCTTTGAACATTTCCTATTTTTCATGTTGCATTTGTTGTTATATGGCCACCTTGCATAACATAGCTTGCATTCTTGTAGTTCCATCCTATTTTTTAATGAGTTCCAATCATACAAAGTTTTTCTTTCCTCATGAAGCTCAAAAATCATTTTTGTGTGGTGCTTTACAAAAGTTATCAAGAGGTATAACTTTGGTATGGTTCAACTGGGAAGCCCAATCCAAGGCATGAATTTCCCCATAGCCACTTGCATGTGTGTGAGTACATACCAGTCATGAGTGTTTGTTTCTCACCTTTTAGGACTTCTTACCAGATGGATAGCTAGGAGTTATGTCACCTTAGAGTGAGTATGAATTTTCTCAACAAACAACCTAGATCTGATCCACATCATGATGGACAAATGACTGAAGCTTGATCCAATTATTTTATTTCACCTTTTCTATTTTTCATCTTTGTTAGTGTATGATTGGCCTTGTCGTTGTTCTTTATATCATTTCCATGTGCATTCCTTTGTGCTTATGTTGGTTTACCATGGGATCTTGATCTTGGGGGCTTGATCACCCCTCTTGATCATTTCCATCCCATGTTGCTAACACTGGTTCATTCGAACCCCTCTTGGTGTGTGTTTTTCTACTCTGGTAGGAGTTTGAAGCAGGTTCATCCTCTCACTAAAGTGGGGGCTAAATGTAGTATCAAAAAATGGGTCCCATGAATTTTCACACTCGTTTGGGTCCTCCTTGTGGCTTTTAGCTTAATGTTACCTTGATTTAGTGTTGTAATGTGGATAAAATATTCACATTAGGTCTTTGGCCCTTGTGAACTAATGGGATTTAATAGTTTCTTGCTAAAGTGTTGTGAAGTGTTGTAACACACTTTCACACTTTTCTAGGGTTTTATCAATTAACTAAGCATGATTAATATAATTTTAAAAATAATTAACATTAATCTTTCCTTATTTGGAGTGTTGTAAATTTTTGTAACATTCTTTCACATTCTTCTAGGCTTGTCAATAATAATTGGGTTTTCTTATAATGCTTTAATTGGTCCTATTTTACATCCACAAGCCTCATTTATTGCATCTTTTCGAGGACAATCCTAACATGAATCAGCAACCAATCATAATTTAGGTGGTTCTAGCTTGTTTGGACTAGATTTAGTGTCTAGGACTCATTCGCCACCTTGGGTGAATGAGTCCCACCTAGGTCTTTTTAGCCCCGATACAGGGTTCACACATTTCTAAGCACTTTTCATTTTTTGGTCCCATACATTATGTATTATGGGACTCATTCACCACCTTGGGTGAATGAGTCCCATGTGATCAAAATTTAGATTTAATTCAAATTTTTGGGGGTACTTTATTCTCCTAGATTTGATGTCAGCTTGTAGTGTTGTAATTTTTGGAATTCTTGCATAATTAAGTATAAATACAAGGTTCTTTCACTCATATTCAACACCTAGCATTCAAGAGATTTTACAAGTCACTAAGAATTCACAAGAGCATTCAAAGGCATTTCAATGGAAAACTATAAAGCATTTTAGATCATTCTTCAAGTTCCAATCATCATGTCAAAGATTGCATTCTTCATGTTTGTTATTGTGCTAACAATTGTGATGTAGAGTTCATGATCCAAGCAAGCATTAACAAGCAAGATCAACATCATTCAAGATAGATTCAAGAACCACATCCATTGCAACCATTTCAAGCATTATTGTAGCACCTTCTTGCAAGGGTTTGGTGAGTTACAACATTATATTTTTTTGATTCATCATTCTCCTTTCATATTTTCTTTCATTTCAAGGTTTAATTACAAACAAGGGGTTTTACTAAGGGAAATTCCTATTCAGTAACCACCACAAAACTTTTCCCTCTTCTTGTGTGTGATTTGCAAGGATAGGTTGCAGATTGGCCAAGAAGCAAAGTTGGAGAAAAGTTGTTTAGACAACAAAATCCTTAAAGTTGTCATCAAACCTTGGAGAAGCTTAGAGAAGGCCTACAAGCTGTGATTTGTAGTTTCAAATCTAGAAAATAGTTAAAAAGAGAAGAGCAGATTGAGAGGCATAGAATCTAGTTCAAAACCTCTAGAAAAGAAGTGGGCTCATTCACTACTATTGGAAAATGAGTCCCACTGTATAAGCCTAACAAATATTTTTATAGATCTGGATACCCTTTGGTTGAAACATGTTCCCGCATATTTTCCTGAAAACTAAAATAATTTTCCTAGCTTGGAAAATGAGTCCTAGTTAGCATCAACATTAGAGTTTTTAGTGATCCAGACATCCATCCTACCTTCTTCAGTCTTTTAGGTGCACACTTTCAGTTTCATAGTTTTATGTTACATTTTGTTCACTTTTCTAGGTCCTTTATAGTTAGTTTGCATTCAATTAGGGTTTTACATTCTAGTTTTCATTTCATTGTATTTTCCAAGTTTACAATTGGTGGTGAACCACTCATTAGATATCATTTAGCCCCTAGGACAACCCTTTGCAATATTTCAATCTCCTTTGCATTGAAATCTCAAGGGTTTGTTCTTGAGTGAGAATAAGGAAATTGTCTCTCTCCTTTTAATTCCAAAACCCTAGAAGTGAAGGAGAGCCTCATTTTCTTCCTTTCAAATATGAAATTGGTTGTAAAAATAATCAATGATTTCATTGAATGAACCATTTGAATTGTTCATTAAATAGGAAAACCACTCTAGAGTAGTATCTTTTAAGCATCTGATGAATAAATTAGCCAAAAGTTTTTCCTCAAAGTTGGAATCACTACACAAGGTTGTGAAGGTGGAAACGTGGCTTATAGGATCTCCTTTCCCACCATATTTCTCAAATTGAGGGACCTCTATTCCTTGTGGAATTTTTGCTTGTAACATGTCAAGGGAAAATGGGGTGGATTTGATGTATTTCAAAGGTTGACCATTATTATTCTATTGTAATGTTGCTACTTGTTGTTGAAGGGATCTCATTATTTGCAAAAGTGAATTAATGAGGGTCATTTGGTTATAAGTTTGAGGGGAATAAGGTAGTGTAGTGTGTGTATGTAGAGGGCTAGTGAATTGTGGGTTAGTGAAGGTTGATTGTTGAGGTATTATTGTGTTTGAAACATTTCCTATTGGAATACCTATGGAAGTGTATACTGTGCTAGTAGGTATGACTGTTGTGGTTGGTTGTATGCTAGTTGTAGGTTAAAATGTTTTTATAGTTTGGAATGTTGTTGTAGGTTGGAATGTTATTGTAGGTTGTGTGTTGGTGTATGTGGGAATGGATATTGGTATTGTGGAGGATGGGATTGGAATTCCACCTTGGCTTTGAGTAGACCCACAATCTTGAGTGGAATTGGTAATTGTAGGGATGATTTTGGTAACGTTAGGGACATTGGTTGTAGGAGGTGAATTCATGGGAATTGAAGTATGTAAACTATAAGCTAGGGAGGGTTGATTCTCAACACTATCAGAAAGAGAGTTAGGAAACCCAAGATCCATAGTGAGTGAGATATCATGGGATGACATGAGCCTCAAACTACATCTTATAATAGTATTACGAATAGGACACCAAGTTGTAAAGCTCATACAAGTTTTACAACCCCAATGTGTAAACACTAGAAAAGGGGAAATGAAACAACCTAGAATGAAATACAATTTTTTAGAGTATAAGCAATGTAATTTATTGATTAAGAAATGAAATAATCTAGAAATGAAATGTTTTGATGTAATTTTTAACTTTTAACAATGTACTAAAATGAAGCAATTTATGCTAAATGTTATGAATTGATAAAACAAAAAATCAAGAAACTAAAACTAAAATGTAACAACACCAATCAGAGGCTAAAAATTGATATTTTAATGTCCTAAAAATGAATATTAGTAGCTAATAGGGACACATTCACCAATAAGGGTGAATGGGTCCTAGTAAGATATTTTTGAGATGTTTTTGCGGATTTTAGAGTGAATTTTGATGCTTTTTCAATTGCCAAAAGGTTCAGATGAAACCTGACCAGGGACTCATTCACCAATAAAGGAAAATGGGTTGTGGTTAGGTACTTTTAAACCATTTTTTAATGATTTTCAAGGGAAGAAAAACTTGTTGATGGGTATGTACAAGATCATCATGGAAAAAATAGGCCCTTAAGTGGCAAAAAATTCAAAAAAATCAAAGTTAGGCAACTTGACGTAAAAATTTGAATAAGTTATCTATATTATTTCAAAAATATGTAAGAATAGAATCTATAGAAAATTAAATGTAGTTTCTAAACTACTAGGTTTTTTTTTTTTAAATCCTATTTGGTGAAAATTTGAAATTTTAATGCAATAGTACTTAAATTTCTGGAAAAAAATAAGAAGGCGTCTATCTAACCACCCTAACCACAATAAAATGATAATATTTTTTTATAATATTTTAGACATAAGTAGAGGACTCATGTCTAGATATGATGCATATTTTTGTAATTTTTTTCCAAGTAAATAATTAATTATGAATTTCTTATTACAACTTTTAAAACATATAAAAACTCGTATGCCTGACCACCTTAACTTGGTCAAAACTTCATGAAATTAAAATTTTATTTTTTTAATCCTATAGTATGTGAAGCATAGAATGTGATGCATGTTTTGGATTCAAAAGGTGTGATACCATTTGAAAGCGATAGATTTTCTTCAATCAACCTATCAATCAACACTTTAATCGTAATTCAAATAGAAAATGAATAATAATAATTTATTAAATTCAAAGTAAAGCATAATTTATATTGGTGGAAAGCTGAGAATCTCCTTTAAAAACCCTTTTCATTTCATCAATTTTGGGTAAAAAAAGTCGTCAGCCACATACCCTACAAATACCCATCATATTGCCACTTTTTGGCCCATCACGATCCTACACATACCCTGATTGTTAGTGAATAGGGATTTTTCTTGGTCAAACCTCTTGTAGGTAATTAAACCAAATGATGAAATAAGGAAATTATTGAATCAGGAAACATGAAATAATGTAATTGATATCATCTTGGATGATGTCTTGTGATGTAAATCTGCAAACTAACATGTAGTGGCCATGAAGAATGTAGATCTTGGATCCTTGGATGTGAATTGAACAATAGTTGCAAGTATATCTTCAATGCTACATCCACTTCTTTAGCTCAACATAAATGAATGCTTCAAACCCTTGACATGATGATATGATCTTGAATTGTTGCAATAAACTCTTGAAATATGCCTTGAAATGCCTTATGAATGCTCTTGAAATGCTCTATAATGCTCTCTTTAAATTTTTATAATGCTTGTCAATTTTTGCTAGGTGAAACAAAGTGAATAACCCCTTATTTATACTACATTAGGAGCTTAACCTCAAAATTCAAAAAACTAAGGCCAACACCAGATTTGGAAAGAAACATTATTAAATTCTTACCAAAATGAAATTCAAAAAGTGGGGTCTCATTAACGGAGGACCCATTCACCACCTAGGGTGAATGGGTCCTAGCTCGGTTTACCAGGACCTAACCCTGGGGGATTGAAAGAGAGCTAAAGACCCATTCTAGATCAACTCAAAAAGGGGGATCCTATGAAGGGAGGACCCATTCGCTACCTAGGGTGAATGGGTCCTGGTACCATTTTATAGGACCAAACTTTTCCCAATGAAATATTTTGTTAATTAAATTATAAGTGTTAGGATGGATCTTTGGGAGGTGTCAAAATTAAGGCTTAAATTTGAATCAAAAGGGGTTAATTACTCCATTTACCCATAATTAAGTAATTAACACCTAGATAAGTGTGAAATTTCCTTATAACACTTTACAACAATTAAATATGGTACAAATTTAAGTACATTTTCTACAGAAAATGGCTCATAAAGCTTAATTAAGCAAACACATCATAGAAAAGTGTGAAAGTGTGTTACAAAACTTAACAACACCCTTGCAAATGATGAGTCAAGGCATGTTTTAGTCAAATAAAGGTCCTACAATATCGTGAATGTGCACAACAAATTACAACACCACTCAAAGATATCATTAATTTAGTTTTAATGTCAATTATCAAACCAAGTAAGGAAAAAAGCTTACTTTTTCTATTACTACATTGGTTACTTACATCTTGAAGTTGAGAAAAAAATTGAACCTAAGTTCCCTACAATAGGTGAACCTAGTTCCTCTAAGCAAGTAAACACTCAATCATTCTATGTTAACAAACTTATTAACACTCATATCAACCTAGAAGAGACATATGGAAAAGGCTTTACAGTCTTGAGTAAACAAGGATGTATCAATACAAGAAGTGAACATGAAATTCATCAACTCTTAGAAAAAATTCTAGTTGAAAATACAAAAGGATTATTAGGATATCAAGATTCTCCTCCTGATATGAATGTCCTCCTCTCTAAATAATGACCTATGATTCACAACGATAGTAAGGATGATAGGATTGTCATAGGTCCTCCTCCTCAAAATTCATCTAAAGAAATTGGTGAATCTAGCAAGCATAAAAGACCTTACAAACTAAATAAACTTCAATTCCCTTACCCACCAACTGACATTGAAAGGAATTTACATATACTTTTACATAGAGGACTGATTATACATTACCTCCCATAAGAGAAGGTCGATAACCAAATCCTAAGAACAAAAACACATCACATTGTCTATATCATAGAGTTCTTGGACATAGTATCTATGAGTGTCATGCTTTACAACAAATATTCAAAAAGATCAATATCATAGAAATAGTCCCTTAAAATGGGCCCCTTCTGCTTCTTATCATGTAATAGTTGTAGAATCTTGTATTCTCACCATTACATGATCTTTCCCATCACCTACCTCAACGCATTCTTGTCCTACACATAGTGGGGGGAAGAATTAGATAGCTTTGTCCTAGTAATGCATTTTTCGTTGTCCCTTTAGATAGTATGGTGTTTAGTAATTTACTTAATATGGGGGAATACATTAGTATTATTCTTTTGCATTTTTCTTTTTCATGTTTCATGGTGTAGACTTCTTACTATATGTGATCCATTTTTCACTTTGTGGATGACATTGGGTGTGATGTCCTTCAAAAGGGTGATCTCTCTCAACATATTATATTCCTCTTAGTGGCTTGATGCAACACATTGCATCCCTTAAGTTGTGAATCTTCTATTAATTTATTGGTCCTCTCTTTGAGACAATAGGCATAATGTTCCCTAAGTTAAGACATCGTATGAATTGAGCATGACTCCTTTGAATTTTACTTATTGTTGCATTTGAATTTTTAGTTATATGGCCACCTTGCATAATACACCTTGCATGCCTATGGAGCCTTCTTATTTGTTCATGATTTCCAAGCATAGAAAGCTTTGCTTACCTCATGATGCTCAAAGTTCATTGTTCGTGAGCTCCAAGCATTCAAAGTTTTTTTTGTCTCATGAAGCTCGAAGATCATTTTTGTGTGGTTCCTTATTAAAGTTATCAAGAGGTATAACTTTGGAATGGTGTTTGATGGGAAGCCCGACCGAGGCATGAATTTTCCTTAGCCACTTGCATGTTAGTGTGAGTGCATACTAGTTGTGTGTTTATGTGTCTCACCTCTTTCAGATCCTCACCCAGCAGTCAACCTAAAGTTCTATTGCCTTGGAGTGAACACACATTTTTTTGACAAACAACCTAGATCTTATCCACATTGTGATGGACAAATGGTCAAAGTTTGATCCACCCCTTTTATTTTATTTTTATTTTCATCTTTGGTAGTGTATGCTTGTGCCTTTATGATGCTCTTTATATCATTTTCATGTGTGTTCTCTTGTGCCTATGTTGGTTTGTCATGGGATCTTTATCTTGGGGGCTTGATCACCCCTCTTGATTGTTTTTGTATTATATTACTAGCATTGGTGCACTTGGACCCCTCTTGAAGTAAGCTTGTCTACTTTAGTGTGAGTTTGATGCAAGTTCATCCTCTCACTAAAGTGGGTGCTAAATGTAGTGTCAAAAATGTCATTGATGACATTTTCAAACTTGTTTGGTCCCTCTTTATAAAATTTAGCTTAATGATGCCATGAATCAATTTTGTAATGTGTTTAACACACTCACATTGGGTTTTGGGTCCTTCTAAATTAAATAAACTTAATCCTTCCTTATTTGGAGTGTTGTAAAGTGTTGTAACACACTTTCACAAATTTCTAGGGTTTTGTTAATTAATTGGGATTCTTTATGCTTTAATTGGCCTTATTTTGCATCCACAAGACTCATTTAATGCATGCTTTCGAGGTTAATCCCAAAATAAATTAGCATCCAATCATAATTCAATTGTTTTGAGACCTTGTGTGGCCCAGATTCAATGATCTGGAACTCATATGCCACCTTGCGTGTATGAGTCTCACCTAGAGTTTTGGGTCTCAATCCTAATTTTACACCTTTCTAAGAATTTTTTTAAATGGTCCCATAAATTATGCCTAATGGGACTCATATGCTACCTTGGGCATACAAGTATCGTGTGGCCCAAAGTCAAAACTAATTCAAATTCTTGATGGGATTTTATCTTCCTAGATCTGATGTTAGCTTGTAGTGTTGTAATTTTGGGAATTCTTGCATAATTAAGTATAAATGCAAGGTTATTTCACTCATTTTCACCTAATACTTTTTTGGGAGCATTCCTATAGCAAGTTTTATTTCACAAGATCATTCAAGATTCTTCAAGGGAAGATTATCAAGCATTTTATAGCATTATTCAAGCATCAAGCATCATATCAAATTCTTCATGCATCATGTTTGTTTTTGAGTTAACAATTGTGATGTAGGGATCCATGATTCAAGATCTATCTTATTCAATAAAGAGCCAAGATCTACATCCATTGGAGTCATCTCATATATGTTTGCAGCCTCTTATTGCTATGGTTTGGTGAGTTTCAACATCATATTTTATTCACTCAAAATAATTACCAAAAAAATTACCAACCTTTTAGAAAATAAAATAAAGGATTTATTTAACTAAATCCCCCTCAACAAACTCAACATGTTGATACCCAAGTGGCTACTATAAAAAAGAGAAATTTCACATTTGGGGATCCAGCTAGGCAATTTACTGCCTTGCCTCATACCCTCCATAACAAAATGTCACAACTTCTAGAACAAAAAGTGATAACTTTAACTTCCACTAAAACTCTTGATCCTAATAAGCCTTTACCTCTAAAATTTAGATCAAATTCTTATTTTCATTATCACGAAAAAAAAATGGACACGATACAAAACATTGTAAAGCGTCTTAAACATCTTGAGTGCAAGACCTTATTGATTCTCGTCGACTTCAAATTGGACCTGTGTTAATGATCAAGGAAATAAGTCCATTTACCCTCCCAACCAAAACTTACAAATATTTACCAACCCTATGCCTAATCATAACATTTCATTTGTCAAAGCTAGTGAAACTAAGAAGAATGATATGATGAATGTTAAAATGGATGATGACAACATTGATACTATTGAACAAGGTCCTATATATACTATTGCACAACATCCTATCAATGGTTTGGCTGCATTGATCAGAACTAAAAATCATAAGGACCAAAGAAAAAATCCTCTTGACATTGCTTTCTCCTTAGAAGACACTTAAACATGCACCTAATGGTCCTCTTTACACAGCCGAATAAATCTATGACAAGCCCACTAATGGGATATTAATTTATCCTATCTATGGAGAGAATGTGATCAATGAATAATTCTTACTTATGCATGAACTCTATCAAGAAACATATGATAAACTGACAGCATGGATCAAAATGCATAATTTTTTTTCTTGCCCTACAATGGGATCAATCACCCTTTAAAATTTGGACCGAAATAATTAGATGTCTCTTTCTCCATCATCTCAATATCAAATCAATTATGTGTGAAGCTTGGTTATCCATGGCTACACTCTATGGAAGTTGTCTCATCAATTGTGCATAAATGTTTAAAGTTTCCCATTAACAATGGCATCTTTACTGTGTATAATATTGCCTTTAATCCTGTGTCTTCCCATGGGAAATTTTCATTGTATTTATTTTGGCCTAAGCCTATGAAACATATTAAACCTCGTGAGGAATTCTTTTTTAAAATCCTATCAAAATTTTAAGGTGAAATGCATTTCAAAACTATCCCTTAGAAACATGCCTCAATCCATGATTGAGCCTCCTATCCTTGATGAAACTATGATTGAACCTAAATACATTCCAAATAATCAAGACCAACCTAAGATAGATCCTTTTTCCTATCTCCTATAAAACACCAAGAGACAACCAAAACAATCTCATAATGCCTCCTAAGTAAAACCAAGTTTACAAAGCTAAAGGGAAAGTGGTTGAACAACTTCCCATGGTTCCTTTCATTCCTCCATTTAGGGAAGAAAAGAAACCTATGATTTATAGACCCACTCCTACACAAACACAACTTGAAAATTGCATAAAAATAAATATAAATGCTAGAGAGTGTAGGCGTAGATTTCATGCTCTTGCTCAAAGATTAGACAAAGAAAAAAAAAAGAAAATCAAAATCTTAACTTAATTGAAGCAATACATGATGAGTCTCCCTCTTTGCCACAACAAAAATATCTTATATCACAACTACAACAATAACTAAATCCTTCTTTGGACATTATCATTTGACCTCCCATTATGATTAACTTGGATGAAGATGATGAGGTTGCTAAAATTGATGAAGTGCATAATGAGTTGAATACATTGTTTTCCTCTTCCATGAGCTTAATTGATAACTCTCCTAAGTAGAGTGTTGAACTTGGTGATGACCCTAGTACTGTAATCACCATTGTCCCTTTGGCTAGTTGTATGCCTTTCGTATACGATGAACAATATTGGGATGTGAATGACATGCTAATAGGTTGACTTGCATGTACCTTACTAGCCTTGCTTTTATTTTATTTTTCATGTTTCTTTTATGTTATTACATGTGCATAATGTGATCCCCATACTATTATGTTGTGACATTCCTCTATTTGTACCTACATTCTTCTCTATGTGATAAACCTTTATCTTTTTCTTTATCTTGTGTTTTCCTTTTATGGATGATGCAAGGTTTCAAGACATTTAGGTCTCTTCCATGTTGAATTGAAAGATTTTTCTTTTTTTTCACATTTTTTGTATCATTCTTCCTATTCCATGAGTATTTGGGGAATGATTGCAGTTTATAGATCTCTAAAAACATTGTAGAAAAGACATACAGACCCCAAAACCATGGATCCCTTATGTGATTTTGGGATTTCATTTTGGGGGAAACCCCTTTTTCATGACATAGCTTCATTTGGAAACATATGGATTGGCATAGGGCTTTCCAAGTAAGCTCTCATATCCTCTTTATTGTTAACATGTATCATTTTCTACTTTAAAGTAATTTCTCATAGCATGGTGTTTAGAAATTTCTTTAAAGTGGGGGCATACATTAGCATTATGATTTTACAAGTCATGTTTCATTGTGTAGTATTCTTACTTCATGCGACACATATTTTACTTTATGGTGACATCAAGTGTGTTGTCCTCCAAGAGCATGATCTCTCTTAGTGTATTATATTCCTCTTAGTGGATTGATGTGATGCACTATACCCCCTAAGTTGTGAATCTTCTATTCTTTGATTGGTCCTCTCTTGGAGAAATTAGGCACAATGTTCCCTAAGTTAAGACCTTAAATGAACTAAGAAAAAATCCTTTGAACATACATTACATTATTTCACATTTACAATATCCGTTATATGGCCACCTTGCATAACACACCTTGCTTTCCTGTGGAGCCATCTTGTTTGTTCATGGCTGCCAAGCATACAAAGTTTTGCTTGCCTCATGAATCATGTTGTTCATATTGTATGGAACCTTATCAAAGTTATCAAGAGGTATAGCTTTGGTATGGTTGTACATATGGGAGTTGAACTTAGGTTTGACTTTCCCATAGCCACTTTCTTGTCTATGTGAGTGCATACCAATCATGTGCGTATGTGTCTCACTAGAGGCTCACCTAGTGGATACCCTAAGGTTCCACTATCCCTTGTGAGAATGTGTTGGTTTGCATAGTGGAAATCATGTTCCACTTGTAAACATTTCTTGGACACACAACTTATATCTAATCCATAGCATTTGTGGCAAACGGTTGAAGCTTGATCCACCTCTTTTGTTTTTTTCTTTCTCTTTATCTTTGGTTGTGTATGGTTGTTCCTTTTTGTTTCTCCTTACATTATTGACATATGTGTTCTTTTGTGCTTATGTTGGTTTTTCATATGATCTTGATCTTGGGGACTTGCACAACCCTCTTGATCATTTTCATCCTATCTTACTAGCATTGGTACATTTGGACCCCTCTTGATGTGTATTCAACTACTTTAGTTTGAGTTTGAAGCAAGCTCCTCCTCTCATTAAAGTGGGGGCTAAATGTAGTATAGGAAAATATATCCCTTTACATTTTCACATTTGTTTAGCCCTTCCCTATTAAAATTGGACTCCTTTATACCTTATTTAATGCATCTTTCATAGGATAATCCCAAAACATACCTTATAACCAATCATAATTTAATGATTTTGGATTGTATGGCCTAGAAATTTAGTGATCTGGGACTCATACACCACCTTGTGTGTATGAGTCCCACCTAAGTTTGAGGACCTAGTCTTGAATTTAGCATAAAACTAAACATTTATTAAAATTTGTGTCCCAAGCTTATCCTACTAGGACTCATACACCCCAACTAGCGTATGAGTCCCAATTTTCAAAAGACCTAACTTTAAATTCAATTCTTTGTGGGATTTTATTCTCCTAGATATGGTGCCAGCTTCTAGTATTGTAATTTTAGGAAACTTGGCATAAACAAGTATAAATACAAAGTTATTTCACATAATTTCATCATAGAACTTCAGAAGCAATCAAGAGCACTTACACACAAGTTCACAAGAGTTTACAAGAGAATTCATGAGCTGATTATCAAGCATTTTGGAGCTACATTCAAGATTCAATCATCATGTCAAATTCATCATATATCATGTTTATTTTTTAGCTAACATTTATGATGTAGGTTCTTATGGTTCAAGCAAGCATTCAAGTCCAAATCTACAACATTCAAGCAAGATTCAATATCTAAATTCATTCTATCCATTGAATACAAGATTGCAACATTTACTTCAAGGGTTTCATGAGTTGCAACATAGCATATTTTTTCATTCATCATTCTTTAATTTTATTTGATTTCATTTCAAGGTTTGATTACCAAAATGGGGTTTGACCAAGGAAAACCCCTATCTACTTATTACAAAAAAAAATTCCCTCTCTTTGATGTGTTATTTACAGATTTAGGTTTAAGATCCATTGAAGAGAAATATTGGAGAAAGTTGTCAAAGTTACACAGTTGTCAAAGTTGTCATCTATCTTGCAAGATCATGGAAAGTCACCTACAGGTCATAATTCAATTTTTTAAGCTTAGAGATCAGAAGGGAGAGAAGCTACAAGAGAAAATTAGAGGATATTAGAGTTTTAGATCAACCTTAATAATGAGACTAAATCACCACTTGTGGTGTATGAGTCCTAGTATACCAAATGAAATGAAGAAAATAGTTGCTCTATGTTTTGGGAGATCAAAGAAAAGGAGGATTAGGGTTCCTCCACCCATTTCCTACAAGTTCCATTCAAGGAACCTTAAAGATATCAATCCAAGGATGGAAATGAGGGAATTCATTTTGAAATAAGGTGTCCTAGGGTGTGATTAAGGATAGAAAGGGGGATCACCACCAAGCAAAGGCTTGGAAAGAAAGAAATGCAATGATATGTAAACCTAACTATGCAACTCAAGACAAGAAACTAAAAATTAGAATAATGAATTGAGAAAGGATAGGGGTGCACCTATAAAATCAAAGGAGCTCAGAACAAGGTTTGAAGTCCTAAAAATATGAACTTTAATGCACACTGGGACTCATACACTAGTAGGGGTGATTTAGTCCCAGTTTAGGGTTTCAGGCCGAAATCAGAATCTTGAATTGTTAAACCAGGATCTATAGAAAATACTTGAAATCTAGTATATTGATACTCATATGCTACAAGTGGCATTGTAGTCCTAGTATCAAGGTTGATCTAAAAATTTGATATCCTCTAATGCTCTCCTATCAAATCTTTGAGTCTAAAATACTAAATTGCAACCTATAGGTGACTTTCTGTGATCTTGCAATATAGATGACAACCTTGGAAAATTGACAACTTTTCTCCAATCTTTCTCTTCAATGGATCTCCAACCTAAATCTGCAAATCACACATCAAAGAGAGTAAAAATGGGTTTTTGTGAGTAGATAGGGGTTTTCCTTAGTCAAACCTTGTTTTGGTAATCAAACCTTTAAATGAAATAAAATACAATGAATGAATGATGACTGCACAAATAATCTATGTTGCAACTCACAAAACCCTTGGAATAAAGACTAGAATCTTGTATGTAATGGCTAGCATGAATGTAGATCTTGACTCTTGCTTGAATGTTATGGATCTTGACTTGAATGCTTGCTTGAATCATAAGAACCTACATCATAAATGTTAGCTCAAAACAAACATGATGCATGAGGACTTTGACATGATGCTTGATTCTTGAATAATGCTCCAAAATTCTTGATAATTAGCTCTTGAATTCTCTTTTGAACTCTAGTGCAAATGCTCTTGATTTCTTATGAAGTTCTAAGATTGCTTAAGATGAAAATATGTGAAATAACCTTGTATTTATACTTTTTTATGCCAAATTTCCTAAAATTACAACACTACCATCAAACATTAAATCTAAGAGAATAAAATCCCACCAAGAATTTAAATTTAAATTAGGTCTAAGCTAAGTAGGAATCATACGCTAGTTGGGGTGTATGATTCCACTTAGTCTAAGCCCGAGACATAAATTTCAAGAAATTTTATGTTTTATGCCACGAAACTTAGGTGGGACCCATAAACCCAAGCTAGCGTATCAATCCTAGATCACTAAATCTAGGCCATACAAATCAAAATCATTAATTTATGATTGATCATTTGATATGTGTTAGGATTACCCTTGGAAATATGCATTAAATAAGACTTCTGGATGAAAAATAGGACCAAATAAGGAATAAAGAATTCTAATTTTAGTAGGGACATCCAAAACAAGTGTAAAAATATAAAGGGATACATTTTTCTACACTACATTGGGTTTCAATCATTTTCTATAGATCTTGGTTTAATAGTTGTAGATTTTAGTTTCAACATGAAACCCTAAACTGGGACTAAATTGCCCCATTGGTGTATGAGTCCTAGTGTGCTTTAAAAGTTAGATTTTTAGGATTTCAGATCTTGTTTAAATCCTGTTTATTTTTCCAAATTTACCTCTATTTATCTTCAGTTTTTTATTCTAATTTGAGTTCATTTTAAAGGTAATATAGTTAGGTTTTACATGTTACTTTCATTACTTGTCTTTATAAGCCCTTTATTAGTGGTAAACCCCCTTTATTGTCTTTAATCAAACCCCTAGGACACCCTTATAAAATATCTCTTTCCCTCATTCCATCCTTGGGTTGATATATCTAGGGTTTCCTTGAATGAAATGTAAGGAAATAGGAAGAACATCCTAAACCCTTTCTTTTGTGTTCCATATCCTAAAAGGTAGAACCCCTATTCACCTTGTTTCAATCTTATTGGATCTAGGATCACTTTTCCCATGAAAGAAATTATAACTCAAGTACATAAATCTTATTAATTGCATGCATATGATTAGGATACAAAATATTTTCTCAAATTTATTGTCTTATTAACAAATAAGTATACAATTATTCATTAGCATTCATAAGCATAAACATAAATTTTCATAACAAATTTCTACAATAATACTATAAAATTAGTTACAATAAAGAAAATGAGAACTCATAAAAGATTTTCAATCATGTATTAGCCTATGTCTAGTTTTCTATTTTATGCCCATGGTTAATTTTTAACCAAATAAATAAAAATTTTATCAATATTTGTATTCCCTTTAGTGTCATAAATTACCTAAATTAGGTCAATAGCAATTTTTTTGTATATGTGTCAAAATTGGCCAATATCAATATTCTTGATTTTGAAAAGTGTCATGTTTGCGTAAAAGGCCTCCTAAACTAATTTGGTAAAGTTAAGTTTTTATTTATATTTAAAATAATGGAATATTATTTTTATAAAGTGTTGTTAGATGAGTGTGTATAAACCAAAAAAATTGCCCAAAGTTATAAATTTATAAATTCATCCTATGGTGAAAATTTAACAAAAGATCGCTTGTAGATAGTGAGATTAAAGTTTTAAAATATTAAAATCCTAAAAATATCATTCAAATTGGATTTTAAAGCTTTAAATGAATGAATTTGGCCCTCAAATTTATTAAAAATAGTGTAGTAGCTTTCAAGTGTGTAGAGAACTCTAATATATTTAGTTTAGAAAATATGAAATCTCAATTAGGTACAGATTAAAAGTTATGGTTTCTAAAAGTTGTGCATTTTTTTCAGAAGTACCCATGGAGACAAAAATATATGTTGTAGTTGCAAATTTTAGATGGTGGCTATTTTTAAAGATTTTTAAAGAGCTTTGAAAAATATAATATTAACTAGACATTCCATAGAGGAAAAGTCAACTATATTTTTTACTTTTTATTTATATCAATTCTCAAATTTTAAGAGTATGGGTATTCAATGGTTCTAGTTGTGTTTTTCTCGATTAGGGTTTGTATTTTCTTTGTGGTTATTGGATTTCCTTATGTCACTCCATACCTTTGGCACAAGGAAATATTTCTTCTATCACATTTATTCCAATCCTTTTTAGTATGGCTTCTATATGGCCTCAAATGGATTCAACCTAGTAATTTATGCTGGTGATTTGAATTTGATGTCTTTACCAATTGGCTCCTTCAAGCAAGCATCCTTGAAAATTTATCCTAAAGGAATTTCATGAGGTATGCATTATGAATCTATGGTAGATGTGGTTTTAGTCATCCCTTAATTTGAGAGTGCTTGTATATGGTTAGAGGATTTAACTGGCATATGATATTTTGTGAGGATAACTGCCCTTAAAAAATTCTTCAAGAATGAGTTAACAAGAATTACATGCCTCACATGGACTCCAACTTGATTTGTTTAGAACCTCACTAAGGGGTACTTTATTTTTTATTCTTTTTAGGAAAACCATATTGAGGCTACTTTCAAGCATGGACCTTATTATTTCCACTCATCCTTGCTTTTTTTAATCTTGGACCTAAGACTTCATAGTCTTAGATGAAAAGAAGTTGTGTGCTAGTTTGGATAGAATTTTTGGGTTTTTCCCTTTTATTCTGAAACTTTTTGCATCAAATTACTTCATCTCTAGGTAAGGATATTTATGTGACCATTAAAAATAAATCATATGAAAATTTATGAGTGTTGTAATTTATACACCAAACTCAATCATATAAAATAAATAATTGTTTTTGATAAAAGGGTAACATAGGTTTTACAGGTACCCGAAACCACAATGTTTACAAAAAAGATTAGAGGACAACCAAAGTCCAACCAAAAAGACTAGCTGCCTGAGAAAAGATCAGCAGCAACCAAACGAAAAAGACCAGAAAGGTCAAACCAAAAGGAATAGGAAAGTAAGCACCAAAAAAACCCCAGCTGTTAATTCAGAGTCTTGAGGATAGACTTTGTCTCCGCCTCTAGATTTTGCATATCATTGACTCCCGTTTTAAAAATTTGAATCATCTTCAAAGTAGGGGGGACCTTTTTCTTCAGATTGGCTCTAGTTCTTCTGGGAATACCCGCATCGTATCCTGGCTTTTGTCCTCTATTTCCTCCAAATCCACCACCAGAGAACCCTGCTAGGCTTTATCTAGCTTTTTAGTCATTGCATTAATGATAATGGCATTGTGTCTTGCCATATGGTTGTTTTTCTCAGCAACGGTTTTGATGGTATTCCTTATGTTCTCAACCTTAGAATATATGTTTATGTTACTGTGATCCACATCTTTCTTTTCAATCTCTGCAATCTTAGCACCCAGCTCTTCAATCTTACTTTGAAGGGCCCAATTTTTTATTTTCAACTCATTAATTTCAATGAAAGTCCATTCCAAGAGTTTGAAGTGGGACTCAGAATTGGTTTTGGCAAGGTTCAAAACATCTAGAGAGGTCTCTTTTCTAGTATTAGGACAAGTTTTATCAAGGTTAGGAATGGAGTAATCATTAGTATGTTTATTTGGCAGAGGTTCAACACAAAGCTCAGTTTTGTTGGCATCAGACTCCTCTGACTTAGAGGATTCTTCAAAATAGGAAACACAGATTTTGGCCTGGGGTTTCTTATCAATAGAGCTATTCTTAAGGTAGGGGATATCATGCTCAAGCTCAGCGCAAGTTTTACTAGAATTCCCAGAAGGGACAGCGTGCAAGCTAAGGACTTTTCTAGCTGTACTAGAGTTAGGTAGATACTCTAAGCCACTAGGCTCAGTGTCATCACTCTCAGAATTAGGGATAGTTTCCAGTATAGCGGGGGAGGCATTTTTTGGAAATGTTCAACAATCAACCTTATTAACCCAGTGTGTAGGATGGGGAATCTTTTAGGCTTTTTCTTATTATCCTCCAAGCTTTTCTTCAAGGAACAGAAAAGATAATAGGGGAAAGAAACCCTAACCTTGTATCGGAAGTGATTGAGAAGAGCAAAGTGGTAGCCATAGACTCTGGTGAAGTGCCTATCCACCATAATGTACTCCATGATGACCCACAAAACCTTTCTCCAAATGGCCTTTATGGTGTCTGCATCAAAGTAGCTATTTTCAATTTTAACCAGACTTAGCCTTTCTTTGTCCTTTTTAGGAAATCTGATCACAGCTTCATCAGAAAAAGCCCTGTCCCTAAAGAACTTCTTCCCTTATGTAGATAATCCTGTAACATCAGTGATAAGATTTTCGCTAAGCTCCACATTCCTACCAAATAGGGTCAAGTTTCCATTATTCCACTTTTTAACAAAGAGATCCGTAGCCTCCTGGTTAGAGCCATGGAGCTTCTCCAAGAAAGGAAGCAACCCTTCGCTTTTAACCTCATTCCAAGCCTTGGCATTTTTCATGTGTGCATCATAGTTGTCTAGATCAATTCACTTTATGTCTCCTCCCATTTCAACTGACATAGTGGGGTAGACCCAAATGAAAGCTTTACTAAAATTAGCCCCGCCAAATATTAGAACCCATAAAGCGTGCGGAGCTCTCTTGCAGATTAAGCCACTAGGCTCGGTCCCATGCACTCTAATGATTATGTTGTGAAAGATCCAACCTGCCCTCATTAAAGGGATAACACATCGCTTTTCCATATGATTTATCATAATTTAATAAGGCACAAACATTAGAGTTTAGATCACTAGTATTAAGCCATGTACGCAAATCTTTACTCCTAACTCCTTTGTTAGCAAAAAAATTTGCAATAGTATTGGCTTCTCTATAAGCATGTGATATTTTAACTTTTTCAAATTTAGCCAAAGTCAATATGGCATCCTCAACCCACGATTTAATGGTCCACAAGGGGGGAGACTTACCACAGAGGTAGTCGATTATGTTTTTGGAATCTCCTTCAAGCCATAGATTTTTAATGTTAAGACTTTGGGCTAAATTTATGATGTGAAAAACACCAGCAGCCTCCACCAGATGATTTTTTTGGGAACGAAGAGGAGAGGCAATTGCTCCAATGAAATTTCCAAAGGAATCCCTTATAACTCCACCACAGTCTGCCGCCCCCGGATTACCTTTAGCCGCACCATCAAAGTTAGTTTTGATCCAACCGTTTGGTGGAAAAGACTAGCAAACACCCTCTTTGTCCTTCTTGGCCTTCATTATGGTTCTAGACAAATCTAGACTTATATTCCAATCCTTAGCAACAATTAGGTCATAGAGTGAATGATCCTCTTTCATGGCATGCTGTCCTTTTGAACCAAGGCATTGAAATTTTCCTTCAAGGATCTGGCAATTTTATCAAAGACAATATCCACATAGGTTTCTTTACCCCTATAAATTATATTGTTGCATTCTTTCCAGAGGCCCCAAGCAACATGAGGGAAGGATAAATCCCATAAAATCCTGAGCATAGGATGTCTTGTCGGGGCTTTCCATTGAGTGAAGAAGTCTTCAATGGACGAAGGGAAAACCCAAGGAAGGTGTAATAACCTAATGGTTTTTTTCCAAATAGAAGCAGCAAATGAGCAATGAAGGAATAAATGATGCACAAATTCAACCTCCATCATACAAAGAAAGCATCTATTAGGAATTTGAAATTCGTGTTTACACAGGTAATCAATCGTGAGAACCTTGTTTTGGAGAAGGATCTAGAAGAAGATATTAATTTTAGGTATCAAATGTTTGAACCAAACTTTAGAAAAGAATGGAGGATCATCCAGAGAAGAAGTAATCCTAGAAAAAGCAGATGATATTGAAAAATTTCCAGAGGGTTCATCAATCCAAAGTGCATGATCATCCAGCTGGTTAGAACTAAGTCTAATAGCCAACAGAGAAGACTAGATAGGAGCCAAAGCCTGACTAACACTGCACAAGTCCACCCAATTACCATTCACTCTGTAATCTTTCACATAAGTTCCAAACCGTGCCTTACAAATCTCTGCCCATTCACTGAAGGAGTTGATTTTTATAATGGGCTCCTTAAAAATCCATCTGTGCTCCCAGAATCTAGTATGATTACCATTTCTCACTTGCCATCCAATACCATCATCCATAATCTTTTTTTCATTGATTATATTATTCTAGCATGTAGACCCTCTAGGAAGAAGGTGGGGATCCTTCTTTATAATGGAGGAGCAGTTGTTTTCTAAATATTTGCTAGCTAGAATATCAATCCACTCCCCAGAAGAAGAGGAGATTCTCTAGATTTGTTTAGCTAGGAGGATTTTATTGACTGCTCTGATTCTTCTTAAACCAAGTCCTCCGGCCTTCTTAGGTCTACAAACTAGATTCCAACCAATTAAGGGAAGTCCTTTTTTTTTCCTCAACACCTGATCAAAGAAATCTTTTTTGAATTTTTTCAATGGCATCAACAAATTTAGCAGGAATCTTAAATAGGCTCAGGGCATAGATAGGCAGATTCTGGAGAGAGGATTTGAGGAGCTGAAGTTGTTCGGCTTGACTTAGCAGGGCTCCTTTCCAGCCCACAAGCTTCTTACTAAACCTTTCAACCAGCGAGAGCTAGAAAAACTTAGGAGGTTTCAAGGTTAAGGGTAGACCAAGGTAGGTGGCAGGAAAGGAATCCATCCTACAACCCAGAATTCTGGCAATTTTAGCCTATCTATGATCCAGAGTGTTGAAGAAGAACATAGAGTTTTTTTTATTGTTGATCAGCTGTCCTGAAGCTCTCCTATAATTGTCAAGCAATTGTTTTATAGATTTTCCTTTAGACACTGTAGCTTGACCCATAAGCAAAGTGTCATCAATGAATTGTTGATGGGAACACACCAGATTACCCAAGGAAGGTTTGAGACAAAAAATAAATTCAAAGTTGACCAATTTTTTTAGATTCCTACCTAAACTTTCAGCCATAATAGTGAATAAAATAGGAGAGATAGGATCACCCTGCCTTAGATCTCTAGTGCTCTGAAAAAAGAGGTGGAGGATCCATTGACCATAATCAATATAGAAGCCATGGACACAAGTTGTTCCACCAATTAGATAACCCTGTTACAAAAACCAAAAGCCTTTAAGATTTTAAATAAGAAAATATAGTCAACTCTATCATAGGCTTTTGAGATATCAAGCTTTAATAAGAAGCCTTCAATCTTTGACTCAACTACGGAGTGAATATTCTCATGTACTGTAATAATAGAGTCAAGAATTAGTCTACTAGGGACAAAGCCATTCTATTAAGGAGAAATCAAGGAAGAAAAAATAGTTAAAAATCTAGAGGTTAAGACTTTAGAGATGATTTTGTATAAGGAATTACAGAGACTTATAGGCCTAAAAGCCTCAAAATTATTAGCTCTAGGTTTCTTGGGGATAAGAACCAATAAGGTAGCATTTAATTCTTTTAGAAGACTTATGGATCCAAAACAATTCTTTAACAACATTTACCACATCTTCTTCAACAATCTCCTAGAGCCATTGAAAGAAAAATAAAGGGAAACCATCAGGACCCAGAGCTTTACTCCTGTCAAAGGAAAAGACAACCCGCTTGACTTCCTCATTGGTGGGGATAGCTGCCAAAAAAGAGTTGTTTTCCTAGTTGATAATTCTTGGTATATCTTCAACTAACTGATCCTGCTCATTTTGGTTTATTTCATCACTTGCCAAGAGAAGATGTTTAAAAAAGGAGCTTGCCTGCTTTCTAATATCCTCCTCCTCCTCATACCTGATTCTATTCACTTCTATTTGAGATATTCTATTTACAACTCTATGTTTTGATGTCGATAGATGGAAGTACCTATTGTTTCTGTCTCCTGCTAATAACCAAAGAGCTCTAGATATTTGTCTCCAGAACTCCTCCTCCTTTCCAATTATGTCATGCATCTTCGTAAGGAGCTCATTCTCTTTTTCCTTAGTGTCATTCAAGTAACCCTCCTTCTGTATTTTAAATTGAACTTCTCCCAAGTCCATTTGTAGATTAGACTTAATCCTAAAGATGTTCCCAAAAGATTCTTTTTTCCATTTTTTTAAATTACATTTCACTTCCCTTAACTTTTTTGCTATTCTGACCATAGCAGTTCCTTGAATTCTTATATTCCACCATTTCCTTATTTCCTCTTTAAGAGTAGGATGAGAGATCCACATGTTTTGAAATCTGAAAAGAATGTTCTTCTTTTTTATTGGATCCACAGTGAAACTGATAAGCAAATGATCAGAACCAATTCTCGTAAGAGCTTTAAGGGAGCAGTAATAATAAAAATACCAATGATTGGAGATTAAAGATCTATCTAATCTGACCTTTATGAGATCCAACCCTTTTCTTCGATTAGACCAGGTAAAGGAAGCTCCATGTAGATCTAGATCAATCAACCCTTGATTATCAATGAAATTGTGAAGATCCTCTTTACTCTCCAAATTGATTTGGATCCCCCAAATTTTTCTCCATTCATTAAGGGTGTGTTAAAATACACCATAAAAATCCAAGCTTCTTTATTAAAAATCCTCCTAAAGGAAACTAATTCCAACTAAAAATATTTTCTCATTCCTTTTCCATTAGGAGTATATATATTCACTTGAATCCAATTGAAGTTATCTCTTATGTGTGTAGATCTAGTGGCTATATGATTTGTACCTTCCAATATCGAATCACATTTTATTGTGTGGCTATTCCAGAAGGTCGCAATGCCTCCAGAAGCACCATTCGAATTATTAACCTGGTTACTGTAATACTGGAAAAGTTTCATCTTTTCAATTTTCTCCTTTGACATTTTAGTTTCCTGAATTAAAAGAATATCCGGCTTGTGATCTCTAACAAAATTGTGAAGAACATCCTACTTGTGGGGGCTACTGAGTCCCCTAATATTCCAGGATATAATCTTCATTAGATACTGGGGGAGTTAATATATTTCGGGATGGTTTTCTGAGATCCATCCACAATATCTTGAAAACTATTCAGCTCTCTTTTCTTTTTCAAAGATTTTTTACCTCTTGAGTTCTTTACTGCTCCACAATTTTCCTTGACACTTGATTTGGTAGAAATGCCATTTGGGGTCTTCCATTGTTTTTTTTTTTGTCTTCTTCTTTGATATATTCTCCTCTTTATTAGTCTCATCTTGACTATTCATCTCTCTACTGGACTCCCATTCCTTTTCAGTTGGTATTCTTTGTTCCCAAGGTAAAGTGTCCATGTTACCATTCTCTTGACAAGACAAGACATTACTGGAAAGATCTACTATGTGATCCAAATTTTCAAGGGAATCCTTAACCCTATCTATGGAGTTGGGATCCACTAGGTACACTACTCCCTGAGGGGGAAGATTATCAGAAGATGGGGAGGAAAGAGGAATATTCAGAACCAAGGACAAGCCCTCACTAGGAATATCCTCTAGACTTGAGATCTCTTCGTTTCTATCAGAAGGGACTATCATTTGGGATAAGGAAGTAGAAAGGTTCTGATCTCCCTCTCCAGCTAAGGTGTCCTCATTAGAATCCCTTTCCTTTGATGAAGATGTTTTAAAAAGATTCATGTAATGAGGATCATTAGGGATCTCACCTTTAGACTCCATAACCACTTCAATCTCTAGAGAGCTACTCTGAATATTAGACTCTTTGTTTTCTAGTTTCTGCTCTTTATTTTCCTTCATTTCTTCTCCTAAGTCATTCTTTTTTTTTCCACGCCTTTTTTCTAGGTCCTGGTGGTTTTTCTTTCTTTGAAGTGGTATTTAAGGGGCATTTTTTTGCCCAGTGACCAAATTTCCTACACTTGAAACAGGCAAATGAGATGGTTTCAAACTCTATATTCTGCACCCAAGAATCCAGTTTAGATTGGATCTCAATTGAAGATGGTAAATCTACTTCCTGGCACACTCTCACACATATCCTCGTAAAAAATAATCTCTTTCTAGCAGCTGTCATTGTGTCAATCGAAAGGGGCTCACCAAAGGAGTTCACAATACCATGAAAGATGTCTTCACTCCAGTACTCCAGGGGCAGGCCTGGAAGTCTAACCCAAACTAGGACATTCTCAAAGATGGAATCCGATAGATCCAAGTTGGAGGACCACTTCTTTAGAGCTAGGGAAGATTTCCCTATCACACAAGGACTTGCACTTATAACAACCATGATATCCTCTATACAAGTAAATTCAAACGCAAAAAAAACCTTTGGAAGAGCAACAACTGAGACTTTCCCACTAGTTCTCCATTTATTTTTAACAAACTCCCTAATCACTTCAATATTTGGTCTAGGGCCCATGAACTTCCCAACCAGTGTTCGTTCCATTAGGGCTATATTATGGTCAATGAAAAGATCTAGAATAGAAATAGAAAACTTTCCTCTAACTGGGGATGAGATATTTTGCACTGGAGGGAAAGATAATTTTCCATTAGGTTTTACCCCGAATAGAGAGGTCTAGGGTTTGCGATTGCCTCCAAAGCTGCATGTGGTCCCTACTCCCCCTTTAGCTTTCTCATTTTTACCGATGGAGGATGCAACAAGGTTAATATTTGGATTTTCCTTTCCCCCAGGATCCACCTGTATTTTTTCTCTGGAGTTCACATCATCCTGGTCATTCTTACCTTGTTCTGACTCGACTCCAGCTCCTGATTCGACTGTGGGTTTTTTGATCTTGCTCCATTTTCTTTTCCATTGCTTTGAATTTTGAAATCCCTTTTCTCCCACCCATGTCCACACTCATGTTCTGCTATATGCATGTATATATAAAAGAAATAATTGTTTGATTTAGAAATTATTACTAATTAGTTATATATTCAAAAAATGAAAAATAACATCATATATATAGAATTCTTGTAATCATTATATTAATCTTATCAAAGGATCATATTCATATGTCTTCCTCTATACTCTATATATATCTCTATCCTCTTCTTACATATACCCTTTAATACATATATTTGTATATAATTTCATATATAGACTTCTACATATATCTCCCTCTTACACATCTACACATTGTTATTCATATCTTCCCTTATACATATATCCATAGGATGGATCATGACCCATCTATTCTACCCCTAACCTAGATGGTATCTTTTCAATCTTAAGGTCTACAATCTCTTTTTGGTAAGATGCGATAGGATTTTCTCAAAGGTATATGTAGACACTATTTCTCTTTCCGACCAATAGGAGCCTTATAGGTTTTACTAGGCTTATCTACAAATATACATTTATGTTAACATTTATTTATCTAAGGATTCGAAAGAGTTAGTTTCCATTCAAATAAACAACCTTTTTCATACCAAATAGGTGGTTTACCTTAGTATTCCCAACACTTATTTTTAGTGTAAATCTATCAATCATAAAATTAACTTGGATTACCGTTTGATATCTCCCCAAGTTAAATCACCTCCTTGGTTGGTTGAGGTTCCCTAGACTACAAAGGATCTTGCATCAAAATTTAAGGGAAAATGGACTACCATGCAACACCATAAATTAAACAATTCCAACACTAGTGTGACATACACCAAAACATAGCTCACATTTGATTATTCCACTATCATGATATAGCTATTAGTTGTTGTAAACCATTTTGATAAGGAGAAATATGATTTTCCACCCTTGAGTGAGTAATCGTCCAAAATGAGGTTTTCTTAGATACCATAGCCAGTGCCAAATTTATCTACAAAACAAAACAATTATTTACTCCACATTTTGTAAAGCATTTTTTATGATATCATAGCTCTCCAAGTTCTTGGAGGGGGGACGATATGCTATTCAGAAATGAAGTATTTTACACCCAACATTCAACTAGGTTATTTCTCCTTAGAGTTTCAACAAAATAATTATTAGACACTCCAATAGTTAGATAGTGAGGATATGATCAACTCCCATCAATGAATTTTCTATCCTATAATGTCTAAGGTCTCACTGACCTCTCCAAGAATTATTCCATGTGAGATACTCATCAGAAGAATTCAACTCTAGATGTGCTCTATTTACAGGAAGTGATGATTTATGGTTTCATTATTTTTTATGTATTAATATAAAAAAATTGTTCTACCTCTTTATAGCATAGTTGTCAAAGGATTAAAACACCCCAATTTTCTCTAAACTAGAGATCCATCTAGAAGTTCTTAATGATCGATGAATCTATTTTACTTCTTTAAGGACCATAATGTTGTAAATATTTTATTTAAGGTGTTTCAAATTGTGATCCTTGGTTTTCTTAAGGATTATTTTTAATTCCTACCTACTTGAAGTTTTTCTTTTACTAACTTGGCTTATTTCTCTCTCAGACACAAAATATTTCTTGTAAGAATTTTATCACCTT
Organism: Sequoia sempervirens; assembly: GCA_007258455.2. Classification (NCBI taxonomy): domain Eukaryota; kingdom Viridiplantae; phylum Streptophyta; class Pinopsida; order Cupressales; family Cupressaceae; genus Sequoia; species Sequoia sempervirens. The sequence continues at coordinate 45,573,908 of VDFB02086081.1, read as the reverse complement.
AACATGTGTAGTACCTAAATTTTTTTAATCATTTAGAAAACCTTAATCTAGATGGACTAGAAATCACATGTGTAAAAAAAATAGTCATCTACTCCACATTCAAGATAGACAAGCATTGAATTTATTGAATCCTAGGCTTGAGATTTTATTAAATGTCTAAGTAATCAAACACATGTATAGAAATTTCATTGCATACATATGGGATCTTGATGTTTCTCACAAACCATAAAGACTATAATACCAAGCATATACATGAATTTTGTGTTTACATTTTGAAGCATTAAAGAAATTGAGGAACACGAATATTAATTATATTTTTCTCTAGATTTCAATTTATCTCATGAAAAAATATTTCTTACAAACATAAGTTATTTATATAATAATTTATCATGTTTGAGGTTTACTTCTACAACAAAAAAATGTAAAGCCTAGAATTCCCCAAGGACCTAATAGACCCTAGGTGCCTTTAAGAAATTTTTGATATCAAATTCAATCGTTTTTCTATATTTTAAAATTTAAAATCTAAATTTCAAAGATCTTGTAAACATAGAATTTTTTAAATGATGGGCTTATATTGATGTGATGGAAGAATAGTTAACCACATGTGTTCCCCATTTTGTGGAGATAATATTTTTTTCTTGTGTAAATGTGTCACACTTCTCAATAAGAAGGTATCCATTCAAGGAAATCTCCTAGAATAGAGTGGATTGTTCGTGTATTATCTCGTAATTTAAGTACTCTATAATTATTGTTTTGTAAGATAATAGAAAATTCAACAATCCAATGCCCTTTGATGGATTGCAAATAGAACGAATTATCAAGTTTTCTTGCTTGTCTAGGTATTTATTCTATAGGACTCAAGCCCATTTGAGATCAGGGTTGGAATACATGTTCTATACTAGATCGGCTCCAAGTGCTCTATTGTGAGAGAATTGATTTCTCAATCCCACACCACCTTCATCTTTGGGTTTGCAGATTGTGTCCCAAGAAATTAAGGGAATTAAATATTTTCCTTTCGAGGCTACTTGCAAAGAGAATTTTCTCATAAATTCTAGTTCATATTTTGATTGAGCAATAATGTGAGTCTAAGACAAGAAAGAAGGAAAATAGGGATGGTTGATATGATCAATTTTAATATTGTTATACTTCTTGCCTAAGATAGTTTTCATCCCTTCCATGACTATATTTTTACTACATCTTTCTAATAGAGGATTCCATAATTTTGTATCTTTTAGACCCCAAGAAAGTGGTAATCCTAAGTAAGTGTGTGGAAGAATTCCCTTTTTAAAGTCCAAGATTTAAAGAATTTCCATTTTCTTGTGGGGTTTAGTGAAGAATAAAAATAACTCTATTTTTTTCATTTACTAACTAGGTTGAGTCTATTGAATATGAGTTTAAGATTCCTTCCATTACCTTTTCCTCCCTTCTCTTGCAAGAACCAAACAACATTCTATCATCAAAAAATTGCTAATGAGATATCAAAGGAAAATTTATTTTCACTATTATATCTTCCCACATACTAGTCCTCACTGCATCACTTATTTCTCTTTACGAACAATTTTCCATCAAGATGAAGAGAATTTGAGAAATGAGATCACCTTGATGTAGACCTTAGGAGGATACAATGAAACCTTGAGGACATCCATTTAATCTAATCAAATATTGAGGAGTGGATACAAAACTACATATCTAATCTATCCATCAATTATTGAAACCATAGGACTCCAAAACTTTGATAAGGAAACTCTAGTTAACTCAATCATAGACACTTCTTATATGTACAAATTTACCATCAAGCTACTCCATCAAATAGAATGAATTAAATGTATTTCCTCCAAAGCTATTATTACACCATCTAAGATTGATATTCTAGGAATAAAATTGCTTTGTTCCTCTACAATGATATCAAGGAGAACCATTTTCAATCTATTTACCATGCCTTTGATAATAAATCTTATAAACTATGTTGCAAAGGAAAATGGGCCTAAATTCATCAAAATAAATTGCTTGCTCCTTCATTGGGACGAGGGCTATAAAAGTGTTGTTTAGAGTTTTTAATAACTTTCCTTTTCTCCTATATTCCTCAACGGCCTTGTAAACATCTTTTCCCAAAATGTCCCAACACTTATGAAAGAAAATTTCCAAAACTTCCTCCAAACCAAGAGCTTTGTTAGGGTGCAATTGCATAGTTGCTTCTTTTATTTATTGCTCTAAGTAAGCCCACATAAGCAATCATAATGGTTCTCTTTTACAATTTTGAAATGCCCCTTAAGAATTGATCCTAAGATCTTAGGTGTGATCCATTCCAGCCATTAGAGGCCGCATAAATAATCTATTGCTTTTGTCTTTCTATCCTCTAGCATTTTCAACATGGATTTGTCCCCTTTCTTAAACTTATTTATTATTTTTTGGATCCTTTGAACCTTGGTTACATTATGAAAGTACTTTGTGTTTCTATCCCCGTTTTTCAACCACATCTCCCTAAATTTATGTTGCCAATAATATGTTATTTAATCTATAGAAATGATATTACCATCAGAATAATTATCATAATTATTACAATAAAAATAATCAATGATTTTTTTACTTATACTTTTCAAATTTCTACTCAACTCAATTAATTCATCCTTCTTTCCTGAAATGTACCTCTACAATTTATTTCATTCTCTTTTCTAGATGAAATAATCTCCTTTATAATTAAAAAACCTACAAAAATTGTATGAAGAACTTAAAAATTATTTTAACGTAATATTATATGATTACATTGAATAGATGTGTAATTCCTAGAAAACTTTTTTAAAAAATTACTGTAATATTATATAGTTACATTGGATAGATATGTGTCCTGTTAGAAGGAGGTTCTCCTTAATGGTAACGTCATAATGAAGGTCAAATGTTGGAAGCTTTTATCAACACAAAGCCAATAATGTACATATCATTCTTGCCAAAAGACAATTTAATTCCTAAGTAGTAGTCAATGTAAAATATTAATAAAAATAAGATGACCAAATTGTAATTTGAGAGTATTAACACACACATATATATATATAGTATGCAGAATAGATGCCATTTGGTAGGCGAAGGTTCTCCATGACACTATCTTTAATCTCAACTCTGCTCAAAGAAAAGTATCAGGGAAAGATTAATAGATATTTTTGCCATTTCAGTGTTGAAGAGGTGAGCCCCACTACCACACAGGCGAAGAGAAAGCATGACTCGGTCAAGAAAAACTGTTTAAGACACATGTGTAGAGGTTGACTACAGAAGAATTAATTAAAAAAAATAAAACAACTGCCACTTGTAGCAGAGTTGGCTGGGGCTTGGGGTTTGCATTCCTCGAGGTCATAGGTTTGACTCTGCTTTGTAGTGAGCAAAAGCAAGGGTCAATTATATTATGTGTCAGTTCCTACTCTGTTGACCAAGGGTATAGGAATGGACTTTTCCCTTAACATCCTTGAGGTTAGATAATTTTTGTTGGGCCACTGGACTATATCGCGGGGACACTCTTGTTGTATTAAAAAAAATAAAAAAAATCAGAACATAATTCATTTTTTCATTTTTAATTTATTGATAAATAGAGTCAAATGTATATTTTGATGTCTCCTAGACTACAGAAGAATTTGGAATTGTTGAGGAAGTCTTCGACTAAGTCAAAAATAAATTTTCTATTATTTAAGACTCTACAAATATTCTATCCGTACATCCCCGAACTATTTAAATAGATTAAAAGATTTCCTCATCTATATTGTGCTTCAAAGCTCTATCTTTAAATCTAATATTTCCCATGCGGAATCGTTAATGAACCCTTGTAAGATAAGAATCGGAGGTAACCTCTGTAATCATGAAGGGCACATTACGAGGGCTAATTGCTTCCAGTTGGATTGGTCTGAAAATTGAGTGACTTGGTAGATGAATTTGAGTTATAGTCTTAAGCTCTGTTCATGCTCAACACTAAATTCACTTTTGGTTGCCAGGACTGATACGTATTTTCTCTTTCTTACAGTTTATCAAGTACTTTGCTATTTATTATCGATTCTGTTATAAGATGTGTAAAACTCTGTTAACTTTTTAATCTGCTGTTTCAGAGATCTAAGTCTATAAAAGGGCTAAAGGTCGGCATAAGCACTCCTTTGTAATAAATTTGAATAATTGACATAAATTCTAGACCGGTAATAATATGTCTGATGAAGGAGAAAGAACGAGATTTAGAGGCGTGAGAAAGAGGAAATGGGGAAAATATGTGGCGGAAATTAGGTCAGGAAAGAGATCACGCATATCGCTGGGCTCATACTTCACTCCTTACGCTGCAGCTCGAGCTTATGACGCTGCGCTCCTGTGCCTGCGAGGACCCCACGCTTCGTCTTTCAATTTTCTGGACTCTCAGTTCAACTCAATTGTATTGGAGGCGGTGGCTGCCCACAATAATCCTTCACCCCAAGCAATTCGAACAGCTGCCATTACCGTTGGGTCTGCCTTCGACGCCGTTCTTGTAAGACGCTATGATAATTTGCAGTCCGGGCCCAGTGCAGACAGAGAAGCGTCAACTCATTTTGGCAAAGGCATTAGTGATGAAGAGGTTGTAGAGACAGTAGAAGAAGAAGAAGATATCTGTGGACTAAGTGATGCAAAATATCTTCTACAATCTCCCGGCCCGGCCTAAACATCACACACTAAATGTTTGACCGCTTAGGTGGATGTTGTGTGGCGCTCTTCAACCATCCCCCTTCTGTTCGCTGTTTCCGTTCCGTTAGTCCCGTGCAGCTAATTACATGGATTCCCGTAATCTGTTTAAATTGTTTCTCCCGCCCACGTGAATGCTGGTAAATGTGTATAAATCTTTTCACCCGCCCACCTGCACCATTGAATCCTGCGCTGCATTGACACTGAACAGGTTTCCAACTGATATCAGTTTTCATTCGCCAGCGTATAAGGATTATTCAAACATCACAGTTGGATATGCTCTCGTAGACATGCATGCGAAATGTGGGAGCACGTCACTTGTGCGACAGGATGCCTCAAAGAAATGTGGTCTCATGGAATGCTTTGATTGCAGGATATGCACAAAATGCGTTTGTTGAAACGGATTCAGAAACTTTCAATCAAATGTAACTGGCAGTAGAATGTTGGACTTCGCAGTCTTTGCCAGCATCCTCCCTGCCTGTCCCACGATGGGGGCTTCAGAACGGAGTATGGCCATCCATCACAAGATGAAGGAAAGATGAATTTTGTCAGATGTAGCTGTAACTGCCTTGGTAGACATGTATGCAAAATGGGGAAGCATAGACAAGGAACGTGAACTGTTTGACAGAATGCCTCCAAAAAAAATGTTTTCATGGAATGCCCTAATAGCAGGATATTCACAAAATGGATTTGTTGAAGAGGCTTCAGAAACTTTCAAGCAAATGCAACTAGCAGGTGTAATGCCAGACTCTACAAACTTTGTCAGTGTCCTTACAACCCATGCCAAAATGGGAGCTTTGGAACAGGGTATGGACATCCATCAAAGCATAAAGGATCTAGAGGAATTTTGTCAGATGTAGTATTTGCAACTGCTATGTAGACATGTATCCAAAGTCTGGAAGCATACACAAGGCAGGCGAGCTGTTTTACTATGTTCCTCAAAGAAATTTGGTTCCATGGTTGTAGGATATGAACAAAATGGATTTCTTGATAAAGATCAAATGAAATTGGTTAAATCACATACAAAAATATGTTTTAGGAGTATTTATAGTGATGATGCTTTTTAATTAGAATCTAAAAATGTTTGACTTATGTTCTTTCTCTCAAACATTTATATAGATGTGGGCAAGTGATGTGAGGTTCAAGTGGTGAGGAGAATGATAAATGGTAAAGGATATAATAGGATTCTTAGCTGTAGCTGGATTGAAATCCATGAAATGGTGTGTGCTTTATGTGTAGAGGATAGCTCACATCCACAAACACCGGAGATCCATGCAAAGTTGGAGAGATTAGCTTGAAAGATGAAGGCAGCATGGTATTTCCCAAGTTCAAGACATTTACTTAGTGAGGAAAAGGAGGGAAATGAGTTATTTCTCTATCATCATAGTGAAAAGTTGGCCATTGCTTTTGGTTTGTTAGATCTATCCCAATAACAACTTTTATAGTTATTAAGAACCTTCAATATGTGTTGCTTCACACACTACAATGAAATTTATCTCCAAGATTGTTGCAAGAGAAATTGTTGTGACAGACATAAATTATTTTCATCATTTTAAATACAAAAAATGTTCTTGTGAAGATGATTGGTTATGCTAAATAAAGTAATCTGAAAAATAGGCTTTCACTATAATAATGTGCACTATGTCACACCTACACTAATAATGAAGGAACAAGGTTTTATTGTTATATTCTAGAAAGAAAAAAATGTTTTTTTGTTTTTGTTTTGAATATTTGGCAATCTACACCATGATGTCCGCTTCGTAAAATTAGATGCATAGAGTGCATATACACTATTAGAGTATCTATCAAAGACTTATTTTATGATAACATGAACATTTAATTAAATTGTTTTCATAAACCTACATATGTATGAAATGAAAAGTTGGATAAGTTAGAGAAAGAGAAAAACAAAAGGTGAGGAACACTTCAAGTAAATCAAAAGATGCTTGACTAGTAGGAAATGGGAGATGAGGGCTCACAATTACCCTTGTCATTTTCAACAGTCCTTTTATTTGGATTAATTGTCAAAATGGGGCATCATCAATTTAAGTGGCAATCAAGTGCATAAAACATGGGCATGTGATTGATTGACTCACTAACTAGGATCATCTAATCATACATGATAGTGTCTAAAGATTGTATGGTCCCATCTTCCTAGTTACTTGGAGCAACATCAAAATCAATAACCTTGTACATAATCACTCCTCTACCTATTATGGTAGGATATAATGAGTGGGAAATATTTGAATGTTGGATTTCTTTTATAACAAAATTTATACAATAACTCTCTTCTACCATAATTGTAACCCCTTGCTTCTATTTGATAGAATCTAGATTGACCCATTAGCATTATTATGGTTTAGCTAGGATTTTGATTAAAAATATTATTGACCTTGAATCTAGTGTGTTTTTTGAAGTCCCTTTGAATGTTGATGATTGTCTCCTTGTGTAGGCAATAATGGTTTAAAGATAGGACAATCCACCTTGATTATAAAATTCCTATGATGACACCATTTCTTCCATGATACTTTGACTATAGCAATTGTATTAATACTACTTTGGTAGTTAAGGCATGATTATTATCCTAAATTAATTGTCAAAAAAAGACATGATAGTGCCCATGGATTGATGAAAACATTCTAGCTAATAAAGTTTTTTTTTACTATCATAAAATTGGTGTGATTTTTCTTATGAGCATAGTGTAGTAGTCACTTCAGGATAATTGTTTATGATTACACAATGAAGTGAATTTATGACTATGCAAAAGTGTTATGTCGCAATGACTACTTCCTTCCTTGATGACAACCTAATTTATATATATGTTTGACAGGATTTTGTATTTAAACATATTATCCCATCTTTATAATAGTCTTTATGAATAAAATATTAAACCAAGTAATGACAATTCTTCAATGCTATTGGATTATTAATGGAGTGATTATTGTCCTAAGGATGATTAGGTTCATGGAATTCATCATGATAACACTTCTCTCATTTATGATAATTATTAACATAATGATGATTATCAATATGTCTAGAGGTTAATGTTAGAGCTTGAGGGTAGTAAGGTCCCAAGTACCATGATTAACTTTGGTGTTGATGATGGAAATTTCCCATTAATAAGGTAAGACATTATAATAGTTCAACAATAATTTAGTAACATGCCCAAAGTTTACCCCATTGTTTTCACCTAAGTTTTAACCCATGTATGAGAAAAGATCAAGTTCACCAACACATTGAAATAAAATTTTCTAATTCAATAACATAGATCTACACATTTGAAATAAACCCATTCAAAATTATATTGAATGAATACATTAACACTAAACATAATCCCAAGTAATGACTACATCTTTCATATACATTTTCCAAATAGACAAAATAACATAATTACAAATGATAGCTTACAAGAGTTTAATGTACAAGAGCATATTGGTCAAGGTATCCTCAATTGAAACACATATCTTCTTCTTCTTCTTCTTCACATAAGTCTTCACTACCAACTGCATGAGGGAGAGTATCACCCAAGTTCTTTTCCTCCAACCACATACTTAAGCAGTCCCTTGCACATCTTTATATCTGGTAGGATGGCCCTACCCTTAAATGAAGAGATTGTTATGAAAAACCCTCTAATATAATTCCTATCTAATCATGGTGTTGTGTCCTACATAACTAGTGTTTCTATACATTGGATACCCACCTAACATGCATGACACTCCCTACTAGCTATGCAATGCTAGTTCATAGTGAATTGACATAGTGTATGTAGTGGTAACTAAAAGTACTTTGGCCATAGATTTATCATATATAATAAATATAAATGCTTAGTACTTACTTTGAGTGATTTCATATGTTCATCCACCCCCTTGTTTGACTTGAAAACTCTATTGACAATAATTAGCTCTTGACTAGGTTTGACCTCAATAAAAATAACACGATTGCATTCCAAAAAGTGATGTCACACTTAGTTGATCTAATTGACCAAATAGGTTAATCCCAACCTTTGGTTTATCCTAACCCAAGGAAACATGAATAACCACTCAAGGATAAACTACCAACATGGTTTACACGTCATGTTATCCTATCAATGATGACATAATACATCTAACATGATATTCTTCCCTTTGCATTATTATCATCATAATTCATACAAGCATATAAGTAGCATACAATAAACTAGGTATCATATATATACCTTCTAGATAGTTTTTCATAATTATGTCATACAATCATGAAAATCATAATAGCTATATATATGTATCATAATAATAAGATACACAAAACAACTTATATCCAATTTAGCTATTTGCACAAGCTTGATTCAACATCTATGATAAATATTCAATAACTTGCACAAGCACTTACAATTAATCAAGAAAAAACATATATTCAACATACACAAGACTAATGGATAAAATAACTAAGCATGCCTAGAAATATAAAGCTCTTCATGAAGAATTTGCAACTCTAGATCAATGCCAAAATTCAACTAGTTGCCTTCTATCCAACCAATCTTCTCTTACTCTCAATAATATTGCTCCTCTAACTCACAAATAATTACTCTCAATGTCAAAATACTCACAGAATTAACTCATCAAAAGAACAACAATGGATAACAACAATTATCACAAATGAATAGCAAATGAACACAACCTATCCCAATCTATCCAATCAATCTACTCTTACTCTCAATAATATTGCTCCTCTTAACTCTCAAATAATTACTCTCAATCTCACAATACTCATAGAATTAACTCACCAAAAGAACAACAATGGATAACAACAATTATCACAAATGAATAGTAAATGAACACAATGAACAACTAGGATAACATCTATCATGACCAACTAAAACAAGAGCCCATTGACCCCTATTTGTACAAAAAAAGAGAGCCTCAAATATGAAAGATAGCTAAGAAATTTTCCACCTTTCCTTCCCTTTGATCTATTGTGCATCATTCAACAAATTTCTCCCTTTTCATAGTGCCACATCTTGAGTTGTGGTATTTCTCAGCCAACATGTGTTAAAAATACTTAGTCAAAGCTTGTTGTGAGTGGGCTTTGCATCATAAACAAAGTTAGTTGATAACATGAAAATAATATTCATCCTATATCATTTACATAATAAAGCATCTAGAAAGCAATCACTTCATAATACATATTCATTCATCTCATTCATTCATTGGAATTCTATGAAACATAGTCATGCATTAAAAATATATTTATTCATAAAAAGTAGTAATAATTGGTAGATACACAATGGGGTGTAACAAATTTATATATTTCTTGAATTTTAATGGTTACCATGATGCTTTTGACTTGGGAAGACCCACATAACACATCATATAATAATAATGTTTCTAAGATCAAGAACATTCATGATTGGTGTGACCATATGATTAACTATGTCTATTATGATTACGACTATATAATAGACATGAGATAATGCAAATGTGTGTATTTTACATAAGGTTAAGGAATTAAGACTTGTTGGATGGAGTCCCTTTATTGTCCTTCTAATACCATGATTGTCATCACTCATGTGATTTTCCTCATTTATAAATCTTCAAAATTTTATCATGATTTCCTCATAGATTATGTGACCTAGGGACTTCCTTACTAGGATAAGATGAACTATAATAGTACTCAAATATTTTCTAACAACCCAAATTCCTTCATTTCATGTAATATCCTTCAAGGTGGTTTCATAGCAATGAATGGGAAAATGAGCTACAAGTCTATGCTCTAAGGTACATAATAATCATAAAGATTACTATGCCTTGACATCCTTCATTACTAAGATGGGGACCTTATCATTGAAAAAAAATAGTTAGTTTACAGCTTCTCACTCAATAAAATCAAACAAGGACAATTCTATATGTTATTCATGAAAATATTTTTACTTAATTACAAGGTTATCTTAGTGATACTAGATGTATTTTGGGACAATCTCCTCTATATTTGTGACATGGTATAGAATTTTTAAGTGATAAATTATCATGAAAAGCCTCTTATGTTATATAGGACTAGCCAATTGGTTATTACTATCCTATCAGAGTGAAATGGTAGAGTTTTAAATGAAATGATGTCCATCTTGATACTAGTGTTTATGAAACACTTACCATTGCTAAGATAATCCTCTTATTTCATGGCCGAATTTTAATTGATTCCTTACAACAAGGTGGAAATGATCATAATTTAGTACCTACTAAAATCTTTCATAGAACCTATTATTATTATTTATTAGGATAACTTTAATAAAACTATCTAGGCACATGACCATCCTATAAGATTTATAGTGTCCTTAATAACCATGAAAATCCTAAATTTTTGTGGCTTTAATGATTTCCTAAGAGTATCCTTTTATCATATTGTTGTTATCTATGATAGTAAAATGATAATACATAGGAAATTAAATAAGTTTATGGTCTAATTATGATAATAACCTAGTCTAATTGTTATTTTATGGAAACATTGGTACTCCTACTCGATGCCATGAAAGAGTTATAACTCATGTTCATAAGAGGCATAAAATTATAGAAGTAATGCATGTCTATATTTTATGTCTTTCCATCATAAAATCCACTTAATTATATTCTTTTTTGTTGTCTCTAACTCCCTCTTGACAATTCCTAGTGTCAATAATAGCTCTACGTATACAATAAAAAATATTCTATAAGTGTAATATCCCCCATGATTCTATTAAGATAGCCTAAACAAGATTATAGTCCATTAGTTATTATATAACATCTTGTGCACATGTTTTGATAGTGTTATTTTAGGTGAAGAATTATTTTTGATGGTATATTTATGGGCTAAGTAAATAAGCTCTATTGTTTTACATTATTTATTAGTTTAACTTACTATCTTATTTTTGTAGTAATAGTCCTTGGATATCCTTTATTGTCAATAAAATGGTCGTTCTCAAATGATGTTGACTATTCCACTTGGTTTTGTGACATACCTTTCTTCTTTATTAGTAGACTATTACCCTTGTGAGGAATGATTTTTTAAACTTCCCTTTATAATTATAGAGTTGGTAAGGAAGAGATAAGTCACTATATAGGGTTTGGTGAAAGTACTTGTCAAGGTTATTTTCAATTTTTATTAGTGTTGAATGTTGACTAACCAAAGAAAACAACCATGTTTACTATGTAGAACACTCATGTAAAAATGATAAACAATTTTATTTCTCTCGACAACCATACTTACACTCTAATGGTGAAAATTTTGGTTAATATTAAATAAGCTTCTTTTTGTCTTGAATGAGTTTATTGGATCTAAGCAATGATGTTGACCTATAAATAAGCATTCCAACTACACAAAGAAACTCACATTTATTAGATCCTACATGATTATACTTCCATGCATGTCAAAAAAAAAATTACCATACTAAAATGATATGCTTTTAGGATTTTTATAAAAAACTAAAGCCTTGTAATTCTATCTATGTTCATGGTTGAAGAGTTATGCATAGATACAACATATTGTATCTTGATTTGCTAAAATATTAGGATATATTTATCAAGATTTGCATGTAGAAATAAATGGTTTTTACAATTATGATGCTTTGTTAGCATTGAGATTTAGAATGAGGTTTTAAACCACTACAATTCATTAACCCTAAGGTTAAAATCCAACCAAAAAAAGATGTTTCAAAACAAATCTCGCATTCCAATACTAAACACACATAGTAATAATCTAGTTGTCTCTTTTCAACTACCATAGTCAAAGTTTGATATCATAGATCACATGTGTTAGACCTTTTAGTCGGTGTTAGACACCAAAAAATTCCTCATATAGCTTTTATAAGGGTTGTGTCTTCTATTTGACAATTATAGCTCTATCATTAGGGTATGTGCAGGATCATGATGGGCCAAAAAGTGGTAATATGTAAGTGATATGATGGCCCATGTGGCTGACAACTTCTTTTTTACCCAAAATTGATGAAATGAAAAAGGTTTTTAAAGGAGCTTCTCAACTTTCCACCAATACAAATTATGCTTTACTTTGAATTTAATAAATAATTATTATTAATTTTTTATTTGAATTACAACTAAAGTCCTGATTGATAGGCTGATTGAAAAACATCTTTAGCTTTCAAAGGGTACCACATTTTTTGAATCCAAAACATGCATCACATTCTATGCTTTGTAATATAGGATTAAAAAAAAGAAAAATTGAACTTCATGAAGTTTTTGACCAAGTTAAGGCAGTCAAACATACAGGTTTTTATATTTTTAAGAGTTGTAATAAAAAAATATAATTATTTACTTGGAAAAAAATTATAAAAAAATATGCATCACATTCGGATGAGTCCTCTACTTATATCTAAAATATTATCATTTTATTATGGTTAGGGTGACAGACACCTATTATTTTTTCCTTGAAATTTAAGTACTATTGCATTGAAATTTCTAATTTTCACCAAATAGACCTTTTAAAATAAAATAAAAACCTAGTAGTTTAGAAACTACATTCAATTTGCTACAAATTCTATTCTTACATATTTTTGAAATAATATAGATAACTTATTCAAATTTTTATGTCAAGTTGCCTAACTCTATTTTTTTTTATTTTTTTGCCACTTAAGGGCCTATTTTTTCCATGATGATCCTGCACATACCCATTATAGCTAGGTGAGAGTTTGCAACACATACCAAACTATCAATTTTGGCCACAAAAGTATTGAGAAAATACAATATAACTAGTGATGTACTAAAGGGAATCTAATAGTGTATTCAAGGTAGGCCATATATACAATGATCCTTGTTCAAACCCTCATTCTAAACTGCCTTCTTATCATTCTTTAAATTTTAATTCTTGACAAAAAAAAGTTATTTTGAAAGATAATAAAGGGTTTCAATGCTTCAAGGAGGGTTTGCAAAGGTTGTAAATACTCAAAAACAACTTCCAAGCTATTTATAAGACTATTTAATGGTTTTATGAGAGTTTAAAGGGGTTAATATCATGGTGAACACTTAGAAACTTTTCTAATGTATGAACAAGTAGTACCATAAACTTTTCTAATGCATGAACAAATAGTAACATAGCATAAAAGGTCTCCATAAACACTAAAATCAAGAATTCTAACTATAATAACTTAGAGAATAGCTAGGAAAGAAATACAAACAAAAGGTGGATTTGAGAACCCAGATCAAATCTTGACACCACAAAACTAATACCTCGTGTATTGGAAAAAAATTCTAGCTAGCACAAAAATTTAGATCTTACAATGTAACCAACTCATCAAGAACCAAGGAAAACTAGAACACTTTAAGCTAGAAGAACATTTGATCAATAAGCTTGAAAATAAGTAAAGGGACTCATCATTTATTTTTTGGAAAATGGCATGTGCATGGAAGGCACAACTTGTTTCTAGCTAGCTTTGCAAGCTATTAATAAGGAAAAGGAATTACATATTCCTACATTATTAGGATGGATGTTATATTTCCAAGTAAGTGTAGATGTGCATTTCAAGTAGCATTAATGAGCTTCAAAAGTGAATAGAATCACATGATTGTTCTACTAAATTTCATAAAAAAAATATAGCTAGAGTAATTCCATATTAAAGAACAATAATTTGATAATTGTTTACAAATTACTTCCAACACTTAAAATACATTAGATCAAGCACTTGAATGAATCATGAACTAGGAAAGTGATCATACAAATATGGTTTGTGAATAACACTTGTAAGGAAAAGCATGAAAAATATATAAAATGTGTCTCAATGCATTATCAAGTACAAGGTTATATTACATGCACTCCCTATTCAAAAACCTTCTTGATAGGAAGGCCACTCCTAAGGTACCAATAATGTCTAGGCTTACATAGGTCAAAAATTATTAAGATCTAACTATTAAACCCCATGGATAAATCAAGGGATGTATTAGAAAAAATATTTGAGGTAAACTATAATTGCCTAAATTGAAACCACTATCCTATGGCTCTTTGCAAGATTCAATGATCTAAAGTTTAAATAATTTAAGTATAGGACATTGTTTCTTGAATTAATCATAATAAGTCTTAGAGTCCCTTAATTGGAATTTCTCTGTTAAAGCTATCCTTCCTAACTAGCTTCCTTTGCAATATTAAAGCCTTTTTTTTTTTTTAAGCCTTAATAACCCCTAAACATATATTTGTATGTGATTTGTAAGCACCAAGAAAACACATCCACACTACTACCATAGGTTTAATTGGCATCTTAATGATAAATTTTAGGGTGTCCTGAAGACATGCAACATAGGAAAGAAGCTCAACTAGGCACACAATGATCAATTGTAGGTGTAATGCAATAATGGTTACTTATGTTATTGAAATATGTATAACCATCCTCCAATAAACTTGAATGGTTGCATGCACATAGAACAAAAAATAACTTTAGTATATATTCCTAAATACTTCATTAATTCATACATTTTGAAAGCATCTTTACCAATTCCATTTTATGCATATCCTACAAACAACTCATTCCATGTGACCACATTTCTTTGACGAATTTTGTTAAACAATTCACATGCCTTTATCTATGCTTCCACATTTTCCATACATGTCTATTAGAACATTTCCATCTATAGTGTTTAACTAATTTCATTTAGTTTGTAAATCTTTGTCAAGAAATGTATTTTGTTCATATCCTACAATCCTGGCATTTAATGAAACCAAATTTGTTTGAGGCACATTGTCAAATAGTTTTCCTTCCTTGCATATACTTCCACACTTTGTATACATCTCTACAAGAGAGGTTACAACTACTATATCTAACAAAATTCCTCTATCCTTTGATGTCCATACCCTGTTCCAAAGCTCTCATTTTGGCATGGGTTTTCAGGACGTTGACAAAGTTTGTAGAGTTTGGCATTACACTTGCTAATTGCATTTGCTTGAAAGTTACTAAAGTCTCTTCAACAAATCCATTTTGTGAATATCCTGCTATCAGGGCATTCCATGAAAACATTTTTTTTGGAGGCATTTTGTCAAACAATTCACTTGCCTTGTCTATGCTTCCCCATTTTGCATACATGTCTACCAGGGAAGTTACAACTACATCTGACAAAATTCATCTTTCCTTCATCTTGTGATGGATTCCCATGCTCCATTCTGAAGCTTCCATCATGGCATAGGTAGGGAGGATGTTGGAAAAGACTACGAAGTCCAACATTCCATTGTGAGTTACATTTGATTAAAAGTTTCTGAATCCGTTTCAACAAATGCATTTTGTGCATATCCTGCAATCAAAGCATTTCTTTGAGGCATCCTGTCTCATAGTTGACGTGCTCCCACATTTCACATGCATGTCTATGAGAGCATATCCAACTATGATGTTTGAATAATCCTTCTACATTAGCGAATGAAAACTGCTAGAGTTGGAAACCTATTCAGTGTGAGTGTAGCGCAGGATTCAACGGTGTAGGTGGTTGGGAGAAACAATTTAAGCACATTTACCGACATTCACTTGGGCAGGAGAAACAATTTAAACAAATTAACAGAATCCATGTAAGTAATTGCATTGGACTAATGGAAACGGAAACATCGAACGGAAGGGGGATTGTTGAAGAGGGCCCCAGAACATCCACCTAAGTAATCAAATGCTTAGAGTACTTTCCCATGGAGGGGGCTTCCTTAAAAATCTAAATGTATGCTGCTTAGCTTTTTTAGGAATATTTTAGAGTTCTTGGTCCCATAGATTTAATCTTGCAATTCTGCTTAAAATTTTAAGCATCGAAATTTAAGGAATGAACTGTAGTGTTTTGATAACAAATAATAAATAAAAAAAAAACTCTCTTTTTTTTAATTTCTAATAAGAATTTAAAATTTTAGATGAGAGACAAGTGGTATAAAGAACTTCTAAGTTGTAGGGGCAATTTCTAGCTCCACCCCGATTTCACCAGCTGAAATATTCATTCCTATACTATAGGAGCTCCTTATTTTCTGGAAAAGATTCTAATCAATCCCATAACACAATTTTTTTTTTCCATGAGACCTCCTACTCCATGAAAATAGAAGCCCAAGCCCTCCATGGGACCATGCAGTTAGTGTGTGATGTTTAAGCCAGCCAAACAAATATCATTTGAGGAAAGTATTCAGTTGTCTCTAACTTTGCCTGACGAGCGGGAGATGATGCAGCCTTACGATCCAACTGAAATCTTCCCTAATTTACCTACATGGGATGCAACCAGTTTCTGGGCGACACTAGAAAAGCCTCCCGCTTGAATTCATTCTTAATAATGTTTCTGATTTTTACAAAATTTAATGTGTAGATTTCTAAATCATATAACTTTTATTTTATTCCTAAACAGTCGTAATGTTAATAATGTGAGATGACGATGGCACTGGGGGCGTCTGGTAAGATGAAAACGAAATTTCCGGAATCGGTGGCTCCATTTTGCAATTGGAAAATAGATGTTGCGTGTAGTTTACGACTCGAATGGATGATGGATGTTTTGTGAGTGATGCTGAGACAATACTTTAAATATAAAATAAGATTTGCACGTAAGACTGTCGACGATGTCCAATCGCTCGCACTCTTCCATGCAAAAATATCAGTGCATGACATCCTATATCCAGAACTCAGGTCACCATGTGCTCACTTAGCATTAACACATTTTATGTTTTGATTTGTTTATATGATTAATCTAAAATCATATTATAGATGGTTGTAAGTTTACAATTTTTTTTTTAAAGAATTTTAGATTTTGAGTCTCAATATTTTTGTTGTTTGAAATCACTATACTGATATTTGAACTATTTTCCTTAATAAATATAATTGAGAATGGAGTTTTATGCTCTTTTTGCATTATAGATTTTGTTATAAATTGGATTTGTAGTTCTTATAAGAAGACACTAGCTTAAATTAGGGACACTATATATCATAATTATCTTCTTTGATACATGTGCATGTTCTTCTATGCATTGTAGATTGTTTGTATTTGGAATTATGTATACAGTAATTCAATGTCTTGACTCAGTGTCTTGTGAATAGCTACAAGAGAAGCCTATATTCAATTACTATAATTCAGAATTAAATCAATTTTCACTTTAAGTTCATTTGTTATTTGTAAACACAAACCTTCAATCTTTAAAGTTTTAGTGACTTCCTAATGTATGCCCCTTGATAATCCTAATGAGTAAATTTTTTCATCCATGTGGTTAAACTCATGAGTCAAGACCTTACCTAGACTTCATGTAAAATAAGAAAGTATTTACTTTGAAATTTGAGAATTGGTCAGATCACCAAGTCATAAAATATGGTCAATAAGTATTTCTAGACTTGAATATTCTTAAATATGTTATTTACTTGGAATTTTGTGTCTATAACTTTAAGATGTCATTCGTACTGCGTTTAAGCATTTTATTATTTTAATCAATCAATTTACTTCCATCCATGTCTTTTATAGTAAACTACTATACTTAGGCTAATAAATGTTCCCAATCTGAAGTGTGTTATAGGCAGGTTATATCTAGAAACTCACATCTATACTATCAATCTTCTTATTAATGAAACTCTAAAATTGAAAACCATTATTTAAAAGTGTATAAGTGTTCTGGGGTGATCTCACAATAGTGTGTCCACTTTTAGGTCTAAGTGAGACATTGAAATGAATGCTTTAATCAATTTTTTTTATCACTTATAACAAGTAACTTCTTATGAATTAGATGATAATGTGTACTAGGGATTTTTGAGATTTTATTTGTAGATTCTTTATATATTAAAAAATAAAAAATAATTTCTCATTTTTTGAAGTATTTCTTAATAATTTTTTTTTTTTAAAAAGAGGGGGTAAATATTTATTAAATCAAAGAAAGAATATGGAGCATCAGGAAATAGCCCACCAAACCACCAACCAAACACACAAAAAATTAAAGACTCCAACCAAGGAACCAATTACATATGAAAATCTTCCATAATTATCTTTTTGAGGGACCTAGAGAGCTTTGAAGATAAAAGTCCCTAGTCATCAATATTCCCTCTCTCCACATGCTTGGAGGCCCACTTTTTCAAAAGATCAGCCACTCTATTCCATTCCCTAGGAATATGGTAAAAAGAAACAAATTCCAAAGAGCTGGATAGATTCACAATTTGCTTGATCATAACAACCAAATGCCAATTAACACCATCAAGTCTCTACTCTTTTCGCATATCAACTATAATTTGTGAGTCTGATACACAAATAATCATCTTCCAGCCCAAAGAACAACCTCTTTCAATAGCATGAAAATAGCAAGAGCTTCCATGAGATTATTTGAGTGGTGACCCTTATAAATAGAAAATAAAAAACTACACCCCTCCATTATTGTCTCTGCCAATACCACCAATCCCATCATGGCTAAGATTCCCCCTAGAAGATCTATCAGTATTTATCTTCAAAACTCCTTGGGGGGGTGTACCGTAGAAAAATGAATGTTTGGCATTTCCATGGTCATTTAGGTCTTTTTCCTATGATGTGTGGCTTATTTTTCTTAGATTTAATGTTGCAATGTAACTTATGAATTCACATTATGTCTTGAATATTCAAATTATGATGTTATGTGAAGATGTTGTGAAGTGTTTTAACATATTTTTAAACTTTTCTAGACTCTTCTTATTATAATTAATCTAAATATTCCCTTTTTTTTATCTCTTATCAAGTCCTATTTCAAAGTATTCTAAAGTCTTGTAACAAGCTTTCAAGTTTTTCTAGGCTTGTAATCACTAATTACACCTTTCTTATGACTTATTTGGCCCCTTTATGCACTTATAGGCCTTAATTAAGTGTGTTTTTAAATACAAACTTAGCAAACAACATTAAAGACAATATAATTTTTGACACCCACTTGCAAGCCTAGAGTGGGACCCATTCGCCATGGGTGCTGAATGAGTCCCTCTTGGCACAAAATTCAAAATAAATTTAAATTTATTTTGGGTTTTTATTCATAAACACCTAATGTCATCTTGTGATGTATTTTTTGGGAAATAGGGCATAATTATTATAGACAATGATTTTCGATTTCCCACACTTGCTTTGCTCCTTCTAGGGTTTTTCACCTAAAAGGAGAAAGAGGAATGGGAATGGTCCAAAATGCAAATATATACACTCAAAGTTAATGTAGATGAGATGTATTATGTCTAATTAGGATGTACTAATGCATTGATCTGAAAATGAAATGATCTAATGATGCGAAAACTAAGAAATGTAGTTTGTTTGAAAACATAATGTGATATGAAAAAATGCCTAAAAATGAAAGTAAATGATTTACTAAATGAATAGAATCAAAGAGGTGCACCTAGAGTTTGAAACTTGATGCTAAGAGATTCTAGAATCCTAAAAATTTGATAGAAAATGTTGATTGTGACACTTATGCTAGGCTAGGTGACTTAGTCCCAGTTTCAGGAAACTTTGTCAAAACATGAATCTACCAAATTGGTATCCAAAAATGTAAAACTCACTTTTCAGGAACAGAAGCAAGACTAATCCACCAATAGTCGTGACTTAGTCCACCTGCAGATCTCGATAAATTTGAGACAAAATCTTGTAGCCTCAGGTCTACACTTTCTTTTCTAATAGGTATCCGCACTTAATTCTATAGAAAATGGGGTACAAAGTATCTCCAAGCTTGAATTAGGGTTGTGATGACTTGATTGACTTTGAAGACT
The DNA here is from genome assembly GCA_007258455.2 of Sequoia sempervirens. Lineage (NCBI taxonomy): Eukaryota > Viridiplantae > Streptophyta > Pinopsida > Cupressales > Cupressaceae > Sequoia > Sequoia sempervirens. The sequence continues at coordinate 45,553,591 of VDFB02086081.1, read as the reverse complement.
TCTTGATGAATTTTCAACACTAATTCCTTTGACAATTCTACCTACAAAGTCTGCAAACAAACATGCAAAGGGGGGGAAATGGTTGAGGGTTAGAGAATAGCGGTTTTCCTTGGTCAAACCCCACTTTGGTAATCAAACCTTATGAAATGAAATGAAATAGAAAGAGAATGATAAATAAACAACATGCAATTTCATAAACTTTCCAAACCCTTGATGTAAAAATTTGAAGATATGCAATGTAGTGCTCCAATGGATGACTTGATTATGCTGGATTGCTTGAATGCTTAATGAGTGAAAGAGTTTGAGAGATTGTAGAGGGATAAAAAAGGAGGAGAAAAACCTTTATTTATATATTATTTTACCCAAATTTCTCAAAAATAACACATCACAGGCAGACCTCAAGGGTTAGAGGATAAAATTCTGCCAAAAATTTAAAATAATTTTGAGTTTTGTGCCAAAAAGGACTAAGTCACCCCTACTAATAACCTAGCCCCAATGAAGAAAATTAAGTGGGTGTCAGGAATTAAAGGGCATTAAATGTTGTCCAATAGTAATATCCTAAAAAACACACTTAAAAATGGATAGAAAGTGTATTAAAGGGTCATTTAAAAATGGGAAAGGGTTGAACCAGTGAAGACAAGTCTAGAAAAGCATGAAAGTGGGTCACAACACTTTAACACACTTTGAAATAAGACTTGGCAAGTGATAAAAAGTGGTTATTTAGGTGAATCATGATGAAAGGGTCCTAGAAAAGTGTGAAAATGTATTACAACACTTCACAACACCTTTACAAGACATCCTAGAAGTCTTAATGATTCACAAGATTCCAAGACCTAATGTGAATGTGTTGTCCACATTACAACATTAGATCTAGGAAAAATCAAGCCAAAATCCACTAGGAGGGCCTAAACATGGAAAAGTAGAAGGGTTACTTTTTTCATGTCCATAGTTAGCCCCCACTTTAGTGAGAGGATGAACTTGCTTCAAACTCGCACTAAAGTAGCTGATCATGCAACTAAGAGAGTTCTAAATGCAAAGAAACACACATGATGATGAGAAAGAAGAAATAAAGCTTTGATCATCTATCCAACTAGTTGTGGATTAGATCTAAGTTGATTATTTGGAAAATAAATAAATATGTATACTCACTCTGGGGCAATGGGACATGTGGTTGTCCACCAGGTGAGAAAGCCCAAGTATACTCACTCTAGGGCCACAAAACTTTTAGTTGTCCATGGGGTGAGAAGGCCCAAAAGGTAAGGGACATACTCTCAGTTGGTATACATGCACATAAGCAAGTGGCTATGGGGAAAATTCGTGCCATGGAATGGGATTTCCCGCTCAACCATATCAAAGTTATACCTCCTAATAACTTTAATAAGGCACCACAGAGGACAATGTCAGTTTGTGCTTCATGAGACAATCAAAGCTTTGTATGCTTAGAACTCATGAACAAATGAAAAGGTACCACATGCATGCAAGTTGTGTTATGCAAGGTGGCCATGTAAAATAAAAAATGTAAAAGATGTAAAATGAAAAAGATGTTCAAATGAGTCTTGTTAAGATCATACAAGGTCTATAACTTAGGGAACATTGTTTCTAATGTTTCCAAGAGAGGACCAATAAAAAATAGAATATTCGCAACTTAGGGGATGTAGTACATCGCATCAGGCCACTAATAGGAATGTAATATGCTAAGATAGGTCATACTTTTGACATAAATCACACCCAATGTCATCCACAAAGTGACAAACACATCATATGAAGTAACAAGGTTGCACTAAGAACCAATAATAAGAAAAATGAAAAATAAATAATGCCAATGTATTGCCCCACTTTAAAGGAATTGCTACACACCGTTCTATCAGAAATTACTTTAAAGTAGCAAAGGAAAATGAAAAAAAGAAAACAAGACATGAGAGCCAACTTGGAAATCCCCTATGCCAAGTCATAGTATTTCTGAGTAAGGTTGCTTCATGCAAATGAAAAAAAAAAACAAAAGAAAATGGGGAGTTTCCCCCAAAAAGAAACATACCAAACACATAAGGGATCTATGGATTTGGGGTTAGTATACTCGTTACTGCAATATTTTGATTAAAGATCTCAGAACCATCATCATTCCCCAAAATGCATAGAACTGGAAGAATGACACAAAGAGAGAAAAAACAAAAGAAAAAGGAAGATCCGTTTTGGCTCAACATGGAAGAGACATTGTGGTCTCAATTCTTTGCATCATCCCCAAAAGAAAAATAGAAGCAAAAATAAAATGAAAAGGTGAAAGGAAAGTAAAAGCTTTTGGGTCAACATGAAAGAGATATCTCAGTCTCAATGCCTTGTGTCATCCCCCAAAAGGAAAACAAGAAAAATGGACAAAGTAAAAAGGAAAATGGACCAATTGGGTCAACATGGAAGAGACATAGAATATCTCAACACTTTGTGTCATCCCCAAAAATAAAACACAAAACAAGAGTGAAAAGGAAACCAAAAGGACCTTTTGGGTCAACATGGAAGAGACATACGGTGTCTTAATGGTTTGCATCATCCCCAAAAGAAAAACACAAAACTAGAAGGGAAAAAGGAAATGTATGACATATAGAAGAATAGAGGTGAAAATAGAAGAAGGGCACAAAGAGAGAGAGAACATCAGACACACATTATGAGGGAACATGATACACACATAAAAAAAAAAATCAAATAAAAGAAAAAAATGGAAAAGGATTGCAAAGAGAATGTCAACTATATAATAGGTCATCCTCCTCCCAGTCATGTTTAGTGTATTGTGAGGGTGATTGATTGTCCAATGGAGGAATTACAAGTTTCAAACTAGGAGAAGTCCCTATTCTTCATTTGGTGTGAGATATTTATCATTTAAAATCATGGAAGATGAAAATAAAGAATTTAGATTGTTATGCACCTCTTCATCTATTTTAGATATTTCCTCATCATAATCATCATCAAGGTTAATCATGCGATGGGAGGAAGAATGGTAATTTCCAATGAAGGATGTATCAGGAGTTGTGGTTGTTGTATCAGATCATTTTGTTGTGATGGTTGTAACATACTATCTTGTGGTGGGTCAGGAGAAGGAGGTTGGTTAGATATTACTTTTGTCAAAGGCAGAGGTTGATTTTTTTTGTTTATGTATGTAACCGACGAACAAGTAGATGATGATGACGCCTATGTTCCCTAGCACCATGATTTCATTTGATTCTATTTTTAAGTTGTTGAGGTGTAAGAGTGGGTAGAACCACCATAGTCTCCTTTTTTTCCTTTGGAGGAGGAATAGAAGGAACCGGAGGAGAGGGGTTAATAACTTTCTCTTTTTCTTTATATGCTTGTTTTACGCGAGGAGGCATGGCAAGGTTGGTTTCATTATCATGGGGATGTTTAGAGTAAGAAAGGGGAATTGTTTAGTGTTGGTTTCTCATGAGGTTGCTTTTCTTGTTTAGGTTCAGATTCAGGTTGAAGCATTGTCTCATCAAGGATTGGGATAACAGAAATGGATGTGGATTGGTTACAGAGGGACAATTCTAAAATTTTATTTTCTTTATACTTTTGATAGGAAATGAAAAATAAATCCTTGTGAGGTGTGATGGGATCCATAGATTTTGGCCAAAAGGCTTCTAAGGAGAAAATTTTTTAGAAGAAAAATGGTGAAAGCCACTATAGTGAATGGTGACTATGTAATTGTCATGCGGAAGCTTTAAACATTTGTGAATGAATGAAGGAACAAATTTCATCAAGAAAAGCCATGGATAGCCTAGCCATAGATTAAATTGATGTGATTGTAGAATGATTGAGAATATAGCATCCACTGTTTTAGGTCTGATTTGTAACGGAAGAACAATCAATCTAATTATAGGGTATGCAAAACCATTATGTGTTTTTATCCATGCTCTTGGTTGATCATAGTTATTTTGATAAAGTTCATGTAATACCAAAAATTCCTTTATGATCACATTCTCACCACAGGTAGGATCTATGAGTATCTCAGTACTGGGCTTATCATAAATACATCTAGCTATGTAGAGAGGACCATTAGGAAGATTTGGAAGAATATATTTAGAAGTGAAAGTAATATCAAGATTTTTCTTAGGTTGGCCCTTATGAGGGATAACGTCCATGACTCCTACCATTTCATTCATAGGATTAGTAAAGTGTGTATCAGGATGTTTAGTCTCTTTATTAACAATTATCACATCACTATTTTGAGTTTCACTAGCTTTGACAAATGACACATTATGTTTAGGCATAGGATTGGTAAAAATTTGTAAATTTTGTTGGGTGGGGAAATAGATGTATTTCCTTTTGCATTAACATTTGAGATGGATAGATAGCCAAATTCAATGAGATCTTGCACCATGTGTTTAAGATGCTTACATTGTTTTGTGTCATGTCCATTTTTTCTATGATACTGGAAATAAGCATTTTGTTGAAAGGTTGCAGGCAAAGGTTTATTTGTGTCTAATGGTTTATCAGGAGGTAAAGAAATCATTTTTTGTTTAATAAGTTGGGTCATGGTGTTATGAAGAGTATTGGGTAATGGTGTAAACTATCATTTTGGATCTCCATAACTATAAGGTATCACAGCTTTAACAGCTGCTACTTGGTTGTTGATAGGTGGAGTTGATGGTTGATTAGGGGGATTGAATTGTAAAAACCCTTTGTTTGGTTTGTGAAAGGGTTGCAATTTTTTTTAAATGCTAGGTTCTGATTTCTCATCTTGGTTAGAAGTGGATTTTGCATCATGACTAGTAACCGAGTTGTGATAGTCACAAAGGGTTGTGCATAAATGCATGAAAGAATGGAATTTGTTCATGGTCAATTTATCTTGAAGTTGATTTTGCAATTTTTTGATAAACATCTTTTGGAGATGGGAATCAGGGATCTTGACATCTACTTGAGCATACAATGATTGATAGTTTGAAATGAAATCAGTGACCTTTTCATCCATATTTTGTTTACATCTCATTAGACTAGCCATTGTCTTTTTGGGAGTCATATGGACTTGGAAATGAATGATGAAGGCATCAACAAGTTAATTAAATGATTGAATTGAATGATTAGGTAAGTTTGAAAACAACTCCAAGGCAGTGTCCTTTAAGTTCCTAGGAAACAGTTTAGCTAATAGTTTATCGTCAAGGACAAAATCACTACATAAGGTTATATAGGAATTGACATGATTAGTAGGATCTCCTTTACCTCCATACTTCTCAAACCTAGGCATCTCAATTCCTTGTGGAATCAATGTTCTTAAGACGTCCAAATATAATGGGCTACTACAAACATAATAGGTGGGTGGTGTGGTTTGGTTTTGGTTGATGGTAGATATTTGTTGTTGCATGGAAGAAATAGTTTGAAAGAATTGTGTAATGAGAGGGTCTGTGTAAGTAGTATGAGGTGGAAGAGAGAATGGTGATGGAGTATATGTAATGTTGGGACAAGTGTATGGGACACCATGATGGGTGATGGTGGTGGAGGATGGAACATTCGATGCCACAAAAGTACTAGGGATGCTAGTTGGAATAACAAAAGGAGTCACATGACTAATTTGTTGCATGGTTGTTGTAACTTGAGGAGTGGTATATGTGAATATGGATGCTACTCTTGAAGGAGGAGGAATACGAGATCCTCCTCGGATAACCATAGTGTTTGCTATTTGAGATGTGTTAGGGGAATTTTTTTGGTATATCTCAACAATTTGTTTCATAATATCTAAGCCCTCATCACTTTCAAGCATTTGATGGATGTTGTCTATAGAAGGAATGGTAGTGGTGGAAATGTTTTCAAGACATAACTTTTGTTGTAAATGTACTAGATCCTCATAAATGTTAATGAATTTATCTTTTGGAATGGAACCAGTTTGTGTGTTAACATGCATTGTTTGTGAAGGTAAAGATGTACTAGTGGTAGAATCCATGCCTAATGCACCATTGTCCATACTAGGAGTAGGAGCTCAAGAAAACCTAAGGTCCACAATGAGTGTGTTATCATAGGATGCCATGAGTCAAGAACTTCTTCTCACTAAAGTATTATCAATATGGCACCAAACACTCATACACATACCAAGGTATGTGCAGGATCATCATGGAAAAAGTAGGCCCTTAAGTGATAAAAAAATTCAAAAAAATCAGAGTTAGGCAACTTGATGTAAAAATTTGAATAAGTTATCTATATTATTTCAAAAATATGTAACAATAGAATTTGTAGCAAATTGAATGTATTTTCTAAACTACTAGGTTTTTTCTTTTAAATCTATTTGGTGAAAATTTGAAATTTCAATGCAATAGCACTTAAATTTTAGGGAAAAATAAGTAGGTGTTTGTCCTGACAACCCTAACCACAATAAAATGATAATATTTTTTATAATATTTTAGATATAAGTAGAGGACTCATGTCCATGTGATGCATATTTTTTGTAAATTTTTCTAAGTAAATAATTAATTATGATTTTTTATTACAAATTTTAAAAAATATAAAACTCATATGTCTAACCACCCAACGTGGCAAAACTTCATGAATTTTTTAATCCTATAGTATGTGAAGCATAGAATGTGATGCATGTTTCAGATTCAAAAAATGTGATAGCACTTGAAAGCTATAGATATTTTTCAATCATCCTATCAATTAGGACTTTAGTCATAATTCAAATAGAAAATAAATAATAATTATTTATTAAATTCAAAGTAAAGAAAAATTTATAGTGGTGGAAAGCTGAGAATCTCCTTTAAAAACCCTTTTCATTTCATCAATTTTGGGTAAAAGAAATTTCATCAGCCACATGGGCCATCATATCACTTATATATCACCACTTTTTGTCCCATCATGATCCTGCACATACCCACCACAAGAGATGAGGTGGATGTAAATGCAATGCAATCTAGGTTTAAGAAAATGCAAATAATAGAAATTCTATAAAATGAAACTAAAATACAATACTAGAAAATAGAAGTACAGAAAATAATAAAAAATTACTAGAAAAGGGTATGTGCAAGATCATCATGGACAAAACAAGCCCTTAAGTGGCAAAAAAATTAGAAAAATCAGAGTTAGGAAACTTGATGTAAAAATTTGAATAAGTTATCGATATTATTTCAAAAATATGTAAGAATAGAAGTTGTAATAAATTAAATATAGTTTCTAAACTACTAGGTTTATTTAAACAAAAAGAAATCTATTTGGTGAAAAATTGAAATTTCAATGCAATAGTATTTAAATTTCAAGGAAAAAATAAGAAGTAGGTGTCTGTCTGACCACCCCAACCAGAACAAAATCATAATTTTCTTTTTATAAGATTTTAGGTATAAGTAGAAGACTAATGTCTTGATGTGATGCATATTTTTTTGTAATTTGTTTCCAAGTAAATAATTATTTATGAGTTTTTTATTACAACTTTTAAAAAATATAAAAAAGTGTGTCTGACCACCTTAACTTGGTCAAAATTTCATGAAATTCAATTTTTTTTAATCCTATAATATGCAAAGCATATAATGTGACACATGTTTTAGATTCAAAAAATGGGATACCATTTAAAAGCTATAAATATTTTTCAATTAGCCTATCAATCAGGAATTTACTCATAATTTGAATAGAAAATGAATAATAATTATTTATTAAATTCAAATTAAAGCATAATTTATATTGGTGGAAAGCTAAAAATATCCTTTAAAAACCCTTTTTGTTTCATCAATTATAAGTAAAAAAAATTCGTTAGCCACATACCCATCATATTGCCACTTTTTGGCCCATCATGATCCTACACATACCCAAAATTCAATGCAAAATATGTAGGAGGACTAAGTCACCCAATGTGGCGATTTAGTTCCACTGATGATTTTTTTGATATTTTTCATAAAATTTGAATGTAATTTTATAGTTTGCAGATGCAAAAATGTAGGTACAGTGTGAAATGATTTTTTTTTATAAGTTTTCAATACAAAAATGATGCAAAAATGCAAGTTAAGTATACTTTTCACTAATGTAATTTTGAAAACCCTAAGATGTAGTTTAAACAATGCAATATCTAATGCAATGTAAATGAAACCTAGGATGCAATTAAAATCAGAAGTAAATGTATTCATAAGTGGAGCTCACCAAAATGTGGACAATGATTTTGGATTGCCCACACTTGCTTTGCTCCTTCTACGGTTTTTCACCTAAAAGGAGAAAGAGGAATGGGAATGGTCCAAAATGAAATTTTCTACACTCAAAGTTAATGTAGCTAAGATGTATTATGTTTAGTTAGGATGTACTAATGCACTGATCTAAAAATAAAATGATCTAATGATGCAAAACCTAAGAAATGTAGCTTGTTTGAAACCACAATGTGATATGCCAAAATGCCTAAAAAAAATGCATGTAAATGATAAAATAATTGAATAGAATCAAAGAGGTGCACCTGAAGTCTGAAAATTGATGCTGGGAAATTCTAGAATCCTTAAAATTTAACTAAAAATGTTGACTAGGACACTTACACCAGGCTCAGTGACTTAGTCCCAATTTTGAGAAAGTTTTTCCAAACAAGAATATGCCAAATGGGTATCCAAAAATATAAAAATCACTTTTCAGGCCCAAAAGTGGGACTAATCTGCCAGTAGTGGCAACTTAGTCCACCTGTAGATCTTAAGAAATTTGGGAAAAAATCTTCTAGCCTCAAGTCTGCACTTGATTTTGCAGAAAATAGAGTACAAAGTCTCTCCAAGCTTGAATTAGGATTGTGATGACTTGATTGACTTTGAAGACTTCTTGATCACTTTTCAACACCAATTCCTTTGACAAATCTGCCTACAAAGTCTACAAACAAACATGCAAAAGGGGGAAAATGGTTGAGGGTTAGAGAATAGGGGTTTGATGCCTTGGTCAAACCCCACTTTGGTAATCAATGTAGAAGTTGAGAAAATACAACTTCATCAGAGCCCAATGATCTCTACAAGCTAATAATACATGTTACAGGGAGAAGCAAAGAGAAGAAACACATAAAATAGTAAAATGCTCAAAGATGTGGAGCTCTGTATTTTCCAATGTGTAAAAGAATAATACAATAGAAAAGTTTCAACCACATATAGGTAAAAACCTAAAATGGAAAACCCTAGGCTTGCACATTAATAATTAATAAAATAATTAATTATTATGCACCTAATGTTAGCTTAAGTGTAAAAAAGAGATAAAAGGGAACTTTGATTAATTAAACAAATATTGTTTAATTAATTAAGTAAATAACCAATTACTCTAACACCCGCCCTTAAGCTAGACTTAGGGAGAAGCGAAAACCAATGGGTCCCGACAACAAGGCTAGATCAGGTACCCAAGTACAAGGAAATCTCTGTAAAGTGGAGAAATAGAGAAAACCTCATGGGAAAAACTCTACTCCAAAAAGAGATGAAATCCATAAAGAACATCACTGAAGTAGGAAGAAGCTGCAAACAACTATCAAGACATGATTGCTATGGTGTTGAAGAACCTCCTCTGAAGATAGGATGATCAGGATCAAGAAGACAACAATCTGCATGAGTGCCCCCAACGACACTACTCGAATCCAATGGAAAGCAAAGGAAAAACATCTAGAATGAAGATACGGATGGCACAAATACCAATAGTCTAAAAAACATTAATCAACTGAGAATGGAAGATTCCTTCCAAGGTGAAACCAAGGAAGCATTAGCACGAATAGTATAATACCCCCCAATAATGCTAACTGGGAGAGCCTGACAGATCCACTAAAATGTTGTGTAACACCCTATAGTGCATGAAGGAGAAGAAACATCTAAAAGTGCATAAGAAAGCACCTGCAACTAAAAAAGTGGTGTGCAAAACAAAGCACGCATGCATGAGGTTGGAATCATATTGATCCACTGTCATCGTGGAGGGACACTCACCAGACAAAGGTGTGATGGAAAAAACAAAGGCACTACACAACCCCCCATGGCACTTTATAATCCAGTGCAAGTACAAAATATGGCACAACCTTATGTGCAAAATCCCCAAAATACATGTACAATAGTGTGGAACTTTATCTGAGTGTGTTTACATAGAAAATATTGCTTACAAAAGATGCTCAAAATTCCCACAAAGGATAGCCAAAAATGAAGCAACCCACACAAACGAGAAGTTCCCAAGAGCAAATATGTCCAGGTAATTCACCAAAGTGTGAAGACACAAAAAATTGAATAAAATATACCTAGATTGAAATATGGAAAATTTGCATAGATGGAACTATAGAGCTCTGAAATACGGTTCCAACACAACTAAGATCGTCAAAAATGGAGATACTGATCAAAATTTACAAGCTTGGGACTAAAAAAAGCTCCTCTGACTTCAACAGGCTATAAAATGCACCAATAGAAAAAATAGGTGATGAGACCCACACCACTAGAAATTTGACAGAAGCAACTTTCCAATGATATCTCGTTTGCCAAAAAATGATATTGTATGCCCAAGTTATGGCCTCTGGAAGAAAATAGCTCCAAAGGGGAAAAAACTAGTGCTGGATTAAATTTGACGGTCATACGGCCGTCACAGAAAAAATCAGGGCCTAAATTTGACGGCTAAATGGTTGTCAGCGCATATGCATAACTAGGCTTCTTTTGGAAAAAAATGTTTTTTTCTATAAAAAAATCAATAAAAAATTTACAAATAATATTTTTTTTGTTTTAAAAAAAATACTTAAATTTTTTTTTGGGGTTGGTTGTACCGCCATTGGTGGTACTGTCAGCCGTAGGCGGCCGGATAGTATGCCGGTGGAGTACATAGGCACCCACAGGCTTGCGTACGTAGGTACCTATGGGTACCTGAGGACCGACCAAAGCTTTTAAAAAGCTTTTTTCTTAAACTTTTTTTTTTTTGTTTATGATTTAAAAAAATCAAAACAAAACTTTTACAAATATTTTTAAAATTTTTCTAACAAAAAAGGTCTGAAAAACAAAAAAAAAACTAGGTCTTGATTAATTTTTTTTTCGATCCATGTGCTGATGATGAACAGGGCCGTACGGATAAATTTTTTTGCCTCACGAATAGCTGACACCGAATATAGGTGAGTTTATAGTCGATCTTTAGGTTTTTGGCTGCTCTGGACACAACGGTGAGGTCCCTTTGGGCTCAAAATGCTCTAAAAAATTAGGCACCCCCTGGATCTGGCAAAAAAGCCTTTTTTCAAACCCTTATAGATCTGGAAAGCAGAAGCCAAATTTGACAAAACAAAGGTTGATCTTGACTATTCTGGTAGCTCTAGATTCAATGGATAGATCTGATTTAACTCTGGATGTAATAAAAATTCCCACCTCTTGGATCAAAAAAGGAAACTTTTGAAACCCTAGATCTGTTTCCAATGCAAAAATTTTCAAAACAAGAATAGGTAGTTGCAGATCTCAAGCTCTGATACCATGTAGAAGTTGAGAAAATACAACTTCATAGGAGCCCAATGATCTCTGCAAGCTAAGAATACCTATTACAGGGAGAAGCAAACATAAGCAACACAAAAAATAAAAAAATTGTCAAAGATGTGGAGCTCTGTATTTTCCAATGCGTAAAAGAATAATACAATAGAAAAGTTTCAACCACTTATAGGTAAAAAACCTAAAATGGAAAACCCTAGGCTTGCATATTAATAATTAATAAAATAATTAATTATTATGCACCTAATGTTAGCTTAAGTGTAAAAAGAGATAAAAGGGAAATTTAATTAATTAAACAAATATTGTTTAATTAATCAAGTAAATAACCAATTACTCTAACAATCAAACCCTATGAAATGTTCAAAATGAAATAGAAAGAGAATGATAAATAAACAACATGCAATTTCATAAACTTACGAAACCCTTGATGTAGAAATCTGAAGATATGGAATGTAGTGCTACAATGGATGACTTGATTATGCTTGATTTCTTGAATGCTTGTGAGATTGAATTCTTAATGAGTGCAAGAGATTAAGAGATTGTAGGGGGATCAAAACTGAGGATAAAAACCCTTATTTATACATGATTTTAACAAAAATTCCCAAAAATAACACATCACAGGCCGACCTCAAGGGTTAGAGGAAAAAATCCCGCCTTAAATTTAAAATAATTTTGAGTTTTGTCAGAAAAAAGGACTAAGTTTCCCCTACTGGTGACTTAGCCCCACTTAAGCAAATTAAGTGGGTGTCGGTAATTAAGGGGCCTTAAATGTTTTCCAATAGGAATATCCTCAAAAACACACTTAAAAATGGTTATAAATTGTAGTAAAGGGTCATTTAAACATGAGAAAGGGTTGAATTAGTGAAGAAAAGTCTAGAAAAGTGTGAAAGTGGGTCACAACACTTTACAACACTTTGAAATAAGACTTGGTAAATGACAAAAAGGGGTTATTTAGGTGAATTATGATGAAAGTATCCTAGAAAAGTGTGAAAATGTACTACAACACTTCACAACACCTTTACAAGATATCCTAGAATTCTTAATGATTCACAAGAGTCCAGGACCTAATGTGAATGTGTTGTCCACATTACAACATTAGGCCTAAGAAAAATCAAGCCAAAATTAACTAGGAGGGCCTAAACATGAAAAAGTAGAATGGTTACCTTTTTTGTGTCCACAAGTGGGTATAAATAAGTGTTTTTCTATCCATTTTAGCCCCTAATCAACCATTCATCCCATTCATTCAAGCATTCATTCATCCATTTAATCATCTCATTCAAGCATTTGAGCAACATAGCATCATTGAATCAAGCATCTTGAAGCAACCATTGACATATCTTCAGACTTCAACAAGGGTTTGGTGAGTTTAGGACACTTGCATGTTATATATTCATTATTCCTTTCTTATTTCATTTCATTTCTTTATCAAGGGCTTGATTACCAAAGTGCGATTTGTGTAAGGAAGCAAAGGTGCGTGGAATCACTTCCTACGCTAATCTTGAGAGGATGATTATGCAAATTCAACTAACTATTATAGAGATTTCAATGCACAAATCAACATGCATAAATGAAATATCACAATAAACACATAACACAGTAATTACCATGGGGAAACCCTTTCGGGAGAAAAACCCAACCCTCCAAAACCCGCAAATGTATTATCAAATCAAGAAGATTACAATACACTTGCAATGCAAGTTCTTATAGAAGCGCATCACCACAACTCAAACTCAGACTCAGAGAGACTCCTTCTAGCACCCAGTCTTGCAAACTAAGCTCGATGATAGAAACACCTCCCCAAGCCCTCCTTTTATAGTAATTTACAACCTGGAAACCATTTGTGGTTTTACAAAACCATGGGCCAAAACCATGGGCAAAACAACCATGCCACATGTTACCCACTTGTCATTTGTAACTCCAAGATGGAAAAACAACCAAGTTAAAATAGCATTTTCGTCCATAATTTTGTCCTCTAGTTTAGACCCCCATAAAAGTTATACAATGAGTTGTTTATACTCTAAAAATATCCCTCCTATATTCTACTATAGACAAGGCACATTTTTAGAAACTCATACACCTTTCTCCAACACATAAACATGTGGAGAACTACCAAAAACAAATTCTATAATTTTTTGGAAAAAGCTTGCAAGGTTGCGACACAATTCTCAACATTCTGCCACTTGTCGAACAACTTGCAAGAGTCAGGGGATCCAAAGTGTCATGGACTTAATTACTAGGGGCTGAGAGCCCCATAGACTCTAAACACCATCTAAATTTCTTTGTGCTCACGGGCTTAGTTAATGCATCAGCAACATTCACCAAAGTCTCCACCTTCTCCAGCTTCACCTTGTTGTCCTTGACCATATCTCTCACAAAATGATACTGTAAATCAATGTGCTTGGTCCTGGCATGAAATGTTGGGTTCTTTGCTAGGAAAATTGCACTCTGACTGTCACTATAAATTGTCACTGCACCCTGTTTGAACTCTATATCTAAACACAATCTCTTTAGCCAGATGGCTTCCTTGCAGGCATGAGTAGCTGCCATATACTCTGCCTCTGTAGTGGACAAAGCAACCACAGCTTGTCACTTGCTCATCTGACTGATTGCACCACCAAATAATGTAAACACATATGCACTGGTGGATCTTATTTTATCAACATCACTGGCCTAGTCTGAATCCACGTAGCCTTGAATATCCAAGGAATGCTCATTTCCTATTCCATGGAAACATATAGAGTACTCTGAGGTACCCTGCAAGTATCAAAAAACTCTTTTTACTGCATCCTAATGTGCTTTTCCTAGATTAGACATGTAACGAGAAAGTACTCCCACTACTTGGGTAATGTCTGGTCTTGTACAAACCATAGCATACATCAAACTTCCAACAACACTCTGATATGGTACTTGACTCATCTCTTCCATCTCCAATGGGGATGTAGGACACTATGAGATAGAAAGCTTTATTCCCATAGTAATAGGAACACTCAATGGTCTGGAATCTTGCATATTGAATCTTCTCATAATAGTACCAACATACTTACTCTGGCCTAGCCAAATCTTTCTATTTTGTCTATCTCTTATAATCTCCATTCCTAGAATATGCCTTGTTGCACCAAGATCTTTCATTTCAAACTTTGCTAAGAGCTGAGATTTTAATTCTGCAATCAAACCTTTTCCTTTGCCAATAAAATACATGTCATTGACATACATGGCAATAACTAGGAAATAATCACCATCAGACTTGTAATATATACAGTGATGAGATTTAGATCGCACAAATCCCAAACTTAAAACATATGTATCAAACTTTTGGTACCACATCCTAGGACTTTGTTTTAAACTATACAAGGATTTCTTCAACTTACAAACCAAATTACTTTTACCTTTCACCACAAAGTGCTCAGGCTGTGTCATATAAATTTCTTCCTCCAAATCTCCATGAAGGAAAGCTGTTTTCACATCCATTTGCTCAACCTCTAGATCATAAGCAGCTACAATAGAAAGTAAAAATTGAATGGATGTCATTTTTGATACAGGAGAAAAAATTTCACCATAATCAACTCCTGCAACCTGGGAGTAACCTTTTGCAACCAAACATGCTTTATAATTCTCAATGCTTCCATCTGAACCCATCTTCCTTTTGAACACACATTTACAACCAATAGGCTTCCTTCCTTCAGTACAAGGTCCCGTGTGTCATTCTTCTTAAGAGCTTCCATCTCTTCTTCCATGGCTATTTTCTAGGACTCTGAATCATTCATACCAAGAGCCTCTTCTATAGATCTCAATTCATCAATATTAGCATTCAAAACAAATATACACCTCCAATCATCAGGAGAATATCCATACCTTTCTGGTGCTTTCCTCTGTCTACTAGACCTTCAAACAAGATCTGGTTTAGGTTCAGGTTATCCCTCTTCCTTTGATGATTCAGAACTCATAGAGCTCTCTTCGACTTCTTTTCTTTCTAAGGGCCTCCATTCAACTTTATGAGGTGTAGCAGGTAGTTGAATCACATCTTTTTTTTCTTCCATTTGTTTTGGCTGCACTATAACAAAAGAAGGCTTAGTTTCTCTAAAAATAACACATCTGGAATAAAATACCTTTTGTGCAACAGGATCCCAAAGCTTCTATCCTTTCACACCATAACTATATCCAATGAAGATACATTTTGATAGATTTGTTGTCCAATTTTGTCAGCTTCTCCTTTGGCACATGAGCATATGCCTCACAACCAAACACTCTAAGATGTCTAAGTGAAGGCTTGTGGCCCGACCACACTTCCATTGGCATTTTATCAACAAGAGATGATGTAGGAGACCTATTTATAAGGTAGCAGGCAGTGGCAACAGCTTCAGCCTAGAACTTTTGTTCTAGTCCAACTCCACTGAGCA
Organism: Sequoia sempervirens; assembly: GCA_007258455.2. Classification (NCBI taxonomy): domain Eukaryota; kingdom Viridiplantae; phylum Streptophyta; class Pinopsida; order Cupressales; family Cupressaceae; genus Sequoia; species Sequoia sempervirens. Next base: position 45,537,804 of record VDFB02086081.1, on the reverse strand, counting down.
TACTCCTAGCGTTATCCATCAAGGTCCTATTCATTCTTTCTGCAAATCCATTCTACTATGGAGAATACAGAGTCATCTTCTCTCTTTTAATTCCACAATCTTTACAAAATATGTCAAAATCATTAGAGCAATATTCACCACCATTATCAGTTCTCAAACACTTTATCTTCTTTCCAATCTGCATCTCAACCATTGCTTTACTCCTAAGAAAATAAACCCATGTTCTTCTACTGAAATCATCAATGAAAGAAACATAATAAACTGATCTACCAATAGAAGAAACATCAACTGGACCAAATACATCTGAAAGGATAAGATCCAAAATACATGAATACTTATGTGAACTTGACTAAAACTGAATATGATTTTTTTTTACCATAGATACAATGCTCACAAAAATTGAACTCAAGATTGCAGTCATTCAACTCATCAACAAGGTTTTTATTTTTCAAGGTCCATAGACCCTTCTCACCTATGTGGCCGAGTCTTTGGTGCCATAACATGGTCTTCTCTACAGGAAACTTTGATTCGGTAGATAGAGCACCCTTGGGTACCCAAAAACCATGACCATTTGTTGAAAGAGAAACCCTCTCCTTCTCCAACAAAGTAGTCCTTTTCACAATCTTATCAGAAGTACTATTGCACTCAACCGTGCATGCATCAAGCTGGTACAATGTACCCAATCTGCTTCCTCTTGCTATTACCATAGCACCTCTCACCATTTTCACACCTGCTTTAGAAAACTATACAAGCACACCTGCATCTATTAGTTTGCTAACAGATAAAAAATTTCTTGCTAGTGTTGGGATATGCAAGACACCATCAAATCTTCTAATTCTACCATCAAAAAATTTCACATGAATAGTTCCATGACCAACAATATCAAGAATAGAGTTATCACCCAAATACACCTTACCACCATCAAAATTTTCATACTTACTAAACCAGTTTATATTAGGAGTCATGTGGAAAGATGCACCTAAGTCTATCAACCATGCATTGTCACCTGCATGAGTGGCCAAGGCTACGATGAAAGCATCTCCATCTTCCTTCTTGGACTCAGAATTAGAATCTTGTTTCTTCTTCTTCTTCTTCTCCTCTTTATAGTTCTTTTGGAAGTGTCCAAGTTTGCCACAATTTCAGTAGATTGCCTTGAACTTACTAGGAGATGTTGATCTCCCCTTATTCTTGGGCTTATAATGGCCATGCTGCTTTTCATTCTTGCCTCTTTCTTTTGGTCTTCCTCAAACACTCAAAGCCTCTTTGGCATTCAGAGAGACCTTCCTTCTCATCTCCTCAGAAAGTAGAGAACCAACAACGTCCTCCATCTTCAAGAAAATTGAAGTGCTCCCTATGGCCATGACAAGGCTATCCCATGAGTCTAGCAATGAACACAACAAAGTTTGGCACCTTTCTTCTTCATCCATCTTAACCCCAACTGAAGTCAACTGAGTCACCAACATATTGAATGTTTCAAGATGCTCAGAAATTTGTCCACCTTCTTCCATTCTCAAGGAATACAACTTCTTCCTCAAGAAAATCTTATTCACAAGTGATTTTGCTTGGTAGATCTCACTTAGCTTCTTCCATAGCTTCTTTGCAGTAGATTCTTCATGGACATTAATCAGAATTGAATCTGCAAGACACAATCTGATGAGACCTTTAGCTTTTCTATCAGTCACATCATACTGTGCAGCCAATGTTGGATCTATGGGCCTCAGTGTATTCTCATCCACTGCATCCCATAGATCTCGATCAATTAACAGATCTTCCATCTTCAGCTTCCACATCTCAAAGTTTGTGCCAGAAAACTTTTCTACATCAATCCTCCCCGATATGCTTTCTAGCTTTGCAATCCTGCAATATAGAAATGAAAATGTCTGCACTAGCTCCCACTCAAACCTTGATTAGCTCAAAAAACCCTGTACCCAACAAATAGAACCAAAATTGGCCAGGCTTTGATACCACTTGTAAGGAAGAAAAGGTGTGTGGAATTGCTTCCTATGCTAATATTGAGAGGACGATTATGAAAATCCAACTAACTATTATAGAGATTTCAATGGACAAATCAACATGCATAAATGAAATATCACAATAAACACATAACATAGTAATTACCATTGGGAAAACCTTCCGAGAGAAAAACCCCACCCTCCAAAACCCGCATAATGTATTATCAAATCAAGAAGATTACAATACACTTGCCATGCAAGTTCTTATAGGAATGCATCACCACAACTCAAACTCAGACTCGGAGAGACTCCTTCTAGCACCTAGTCTTGCAAACTAAACTCGATGATACAAACACCTCCCCAAGCCCTCCTTTTATAGTGATTTACAACCTAGAAACCATTTGTTGTTTTACAAAACCATGGGCCAAAACCATGGGCAAAAAAACCATGTGACATGTTACCCACTTGTCATTTGTAACTCCAAGATGGAGAAACAACCAAGTTAAAATAGCATTTTCGTCCATAATTTTGTCCTCTAGTTTAAACCCCCATAAAAGTTATATAATGAGTTGTTTATACTCTAAAAATAGCCCTACTATATTCTACTACAGACAAGGCACATTTTTAACAACTCATACACCTTTTTCAACACTTAAACATGTGGAGAACTACCACAAAAAAATTCTAGAATTTTTTGGAAAAAGCTTGCAAGGTTGAGACACAATTCTCAACAATTTGACCAAGGCAAATCCCTATACTCTAACCCTTAAACATTTCCCCCCTCTTTGCATGTGTGTTTACAGGTCTTGTAGGATGATTTTTTAAATGAATAGGTGTTGAAAAGTGGTAAACAAGCCATCAAATCTATTCAAGTCAACCAAACCCTAATTCATGCCTGGAGACAGCATTCAACCTATTTTTTGCAGATTTGGTTCTATCAACCCAACAAGAAGACAAGTGTAGATCTAGACCCCTAGAGTTGACTTCTAAAATTTTAGACTTTTGTAGATGGATTGATTCACCATCAATGGTGAATGAGTCCCACTACCGGGCTGGAAAAGGTGATTTCATCAAATTTTAATTCTCGATAGTCAAAAAATAGTTTCAACGAAGTTGACCAGAAGAAGGACTGATTCACCATCAGTAGCGAATGAGTCTCATTGGTCCTAAATAGTGATTTATGTGGCATTCCAAAACCCTCTAGGATCAACATTTCATCTCTAGGTGCACTCTTTTTTAGTTTCATTAAGTTTTGATTCCATTTGTGCATGTTTCTAGTTTGTTTCTACATATCACATTATGTTTTCAAATACTTCATATTTCTTAGGTTTTGTGTAAATAATCAATCTATCTTATCAATTTGTTGCATCTAGATCATTGAATTTAGGCATATTTCCATCATACTTGCATTATTATGAGTGAACCAAATATATTTTGGGTGTGGACCTATCTCTTTCCTTTAGTTGCAAGACCCTAATTAAAATAAATAGACATAGCATTTTACCCCCATAAGATCTATGGTTTAGGGGGAGGGCACCACCGACCTTCTCGGTGAATCTTATTCTTGACCTATCAAGGGACATTACTAGCAGAGAAATCAAACCCTCTCCCCTCCAAGTGTAGATTCCTCACCAAAGGCAATTGACTTGGATCCACAAAAAATGGACATGTCACATTTAGCTAAAATTGTCTCTTGGATCTTGCTGAAGATCTCCCTCCATAAAAGATCCCCTTCTTACCTCACATCTTGGAAAGTCCTTCAATTTATTAATAATTTAGTTTTAATATTTTATAATATTTTTTGTGAGAGATGCTTATTCTTTAATGTATAAATTTTGTAGAATTAACATCTTTTCATAATTTTTTAAATATATATAATTAACATTGCTATCTAATGCATGCATGTTGTTTCATAACTTTTTTGTTTCATATTTCTTAATTAATTTTCAAAGGTAAATTAGTTATCATTTATAGTAATATTACATGACAACACATCTTTTAATTTTTTTAAATATCTAAATTAATTAATTAATGTATTGTTGAAACAAGAAAATCAATACGAATTAATTTATACAAAAAAATCTAAATTAACTACGTACATATCTTTTAGAAAAAAATCTACCTTCTTTGTTATTTTTCCACATGCATCAAACATAGTCATTATGCTTCGAAAGAATCTATGCTCACTGTAAATGTGATTCAATAAAAATATATTAGGAAATATACCTTTAAAAATATTACTTCAAGTGCTATAATACTACAAAATCTTATATCATGATGACTCTATTTTTTCCCAACCATTCCTTCAAAACATAAATTTATTTTCAAAACATCATGAGCTATAGGAGGATGGCATCAAAAGTGCCTTCTAATGAAGGGTGCCTCCATTTGAAGGTCCCTTCCATTGAGAAGTTTGAACATGAAAATTTAGAAATTAAAAAATATTTTGGGGGCACCTACCTTCATTTGAAGGCCATTATAGCATCAACATTGAATTAAGCTCCTTCTTACAAAGGGACATGCTCATTCAAATATTTTTCACAAACTATATCAAAGAACTAGGAGACACTATTGTAGGATCACCCTTCGTCAATTGACTTATCAATTTGAAATTATCTCAATAGACTCAAGGAGCTATTTGTGACCAATTTAATTCCTCTCTTGTGTCCAAAAAAGTTGATTTTTAAATATAGAGCCTTTTCGACCTATTCACCCTTATCTAATATAATTTTAGACCCACAAAGGATTAAGTGAAGCCTAAAGTTAGAAAAGAAAGAATAGTAATAAGTAAGAGAAAAAGCTAGTGCCTAAACATAATATTAAGTTAATAATGATTGCAAGAGAATTCAAAATCATAGTGAAGTTGGATACATGAATATAAAATTCAAAGATAATTAGAATAATAAGAATAAATTTTGACAACCTTTAATATTTAATGCTCTCTTATTTAAAAAATTTCTCCATTGTAGAAAATTTATTATTTATACATTTTATGTACATCTCATAGTTTTGGCTTGGTCAATTGATAATTTATTGTAACTATGGCTTAGGTATTGCTCTAATGATTATTTTTAAATACAATTATAGTATATGCATAAAATTGGTCATGTCTAATTAATCCTGGCATTTTATTAAATATTTATTATATAATTAATTTCTCTAAAGTCTTCTACATATAATTAAATTTAATAAATTTAATTATATTGTTCATTCACTTTATTCTTCCACCATAATTAAATAAATTTACTTTAATTAATTATTTCACATTCATATGTCCACTTGATTAATTAAATAAATATTCTTTATTTATTTTAATTAATTATCACCTTTTGAATTTAATTAAGTCTTTTGATTTAATTAAATTTAAATATTTCCTTTCTTCTATTTAAAATCTTTCTTCTAATTAATTAGATATCTCATTTAATTAATAAGCGTGATTTAATTAAATAAAATTTATTTAATTAAATGTCCATATCTGTTCAAATCATAATTAAATAATTTATTTAATTATAAAATCTTCCATTATTCTTCAAATATGTAAATATTCTATTTTAAGAAAAATCTCCATGTCACCCATAAATGAATAATTGAATTTAATAATTTATTATTTGTCTTCTTTGAAATCTTTCCATAATCTTGGAAAAAGATGATTTTTAAAATTCATCTTTATCATCTCATATTATCTCTTCCACAAAAAAGGAAACAAATCTTGCTTTCTGGTTTTCTTTTATTTTTCCTCTTCAGTCTTATTCATCTTCAACTATTCGATTTGCCAGGAATTTTCATAGTCATTGATCAAATTAGCCAATCAAAATTCTTTTAAAACTCTACAAATACCTATGTGAACCCAAGCATTGGTTACACTTACACATTTTCATACACTTACATTCATGTGCACATGTTATTTTAATATTATCCAACATTAATAAGTTTTAGGAATCGTCATATTTAGCAATCATCATACTTAGCTATCATGTTTAGTTTTGTTAATTGCATCTTAGCATAAGCATGCATTTATTTCAAATCTCATTCTCTAGGAGATCATTTTGTTGAGCCTAGTGTATAATCTAAGAGCAAGCTAGATTTAGCGAAACACTGGAGATAGAGGACAATAGGATGCTTTTGAAGGAGCTACGAGTTTAAGAGTTTGTTCTTTTAAATTAGTTTCCTTTTATCTAATGTTTTATTGGTGTGTTTTATTTTGTTAAATATTTTACAGTTAAAATTGATCAAACATTTTTGGCACCCACCATGGCGCCTATGCCCCATTTTTAACATTTTCTTGTAGAGTTTTCTGACAAGTTTTTACATTCTGGAATTTGGCTTTCTGTCAAAAATTCACGTTTTAGCGCTTCTATGGATTTCTTTAGCGCATCTAGGGTTTTTAACAGCATTTTTCTAGGTTTTTCAGCACATCTAGGAACTATTATGGCGCTTCCAGGATCTGTTTTAGCGCATCCAAGGAATAGAATGATGCATACATCCAGTACATTTCATTAGACTTTTTGTAAAAATTTTGCATTCCTAGATTAAGCGCATATTGGATTTATTTTAGCACATTTTTGGTTTTTTGTAGTGCTTTTATAGTCTGTTGTGGTGCATTTACTATTTATTTTAGTGCATATATAGAATATTTTAGTGCTTACATGTTGTATTTAAATAGAGTTCTGAGTCTGACACCTTCTGTAGATAGAAATTTCTCTAGTTAAAAAGAAGCCATCCTAGGATAGTCACATCTCGATAAAATGAACCAATCCTAAGATAGACATGGAATCTAAAATGAAGCAATCTAGGATAGTCACCACACAATGATTTTGCAGTTAAAATTGAACAATTTTTTTTTGTGAAGCAACATCTTCACTTAGATTAGATCATTGTGATTTTGGTTTTAAAAATAACATTGTCTACTATGTCTGTGGCAATAGGTCTATGCTCTCCCCTTAACTAGGTGATCAGAATACCAGACTTTCCTTTTCAATTTCATGCAAATTTATTACTTTATTGCATCCTTTAGAGAGCTTGCTCTTGTGGGAAAAAGTACTCACCCAAGAGGAACGACTCAAGTGGGTTCAAGCCAAAGCCAGGCTATTTCGCCCCACTATAAAATTTAAAAGAAATATGGTGAAACACTCTTTTTCCGGTAGTGTACCAGATAACCATCCACAAAGCCTTTGTTCTAAAGGTTGGGAGGTCTCCTCAGGGATTTTATTATTGCTGCACCAAATGGAAAATGTTACTAAGAAACTAGTGTAGTAGCTAGCCAAAGTCAATTTTTGAACATCATAATAATCACAGTGCAAGGGGAGGGAAGAATCTTCCCCCAAGACACTCACCATATAATTGCCAAGGACTGTTTGCTCAGGGGATCCGGTATCCACTTCTGTCACTCTCAGTATGCACCTAGAAAAGACAAAAACATGGGCACCCCTTCGGGGGTGACACGGCCCTATGTGAGTCGACACAATTCTAATATGTGGGTTGTTGATTATTAGGATGACCTACTTGAGTACTAGAGTGAGTCTTCTTGAATTGTCTTTCATGTGCTAAACCTATGTAAACACTTTTTGAAACACACTTTTGATCATACACTTGATGTTTAGTATAGGGTTTAAAAAACAACTATTTTTAGAATATTTGTTGTGTCTTCCATCACATTAACTCAGATAAAAGATCATCCAAAATGAACATTCAGCTGAAAATTTTTCTCAACTATTCAGAAAATTCCTCTAAAAAACTATTTTAGCACATCTAGGGAGTGTCTTAGTGCATAGAAGGTTTTTTCTAGTGCATTCACTGGTTATTTCAACGCATTTGGAGTCTATTTTAACACATAGGGTGAGTATTTTGCAAACATTTTTTGGGTCACTATCAAAAACATTTTCTAAAGTGCATATGAGGCATATTGTAGCACATTTGAGGTCTGTTGTAGTGCATTTGATTGTTTCTCTAGTGCATATGCCTTTTTCTACAGCACATATAGGACATAAAGTAGCACATCTATCATTTTCCAAAATTTTCACTTTTGACAAATATGAGTTTATAACATCCTTGGTCTAGTAGCATCTTGACATTTGTCTCATGCTTAGAGAGTGGAAATCAGCCAAGTTTGTTAGGAAATCGACTGCCAATAGGATCAAGAAGCCTAAGAAACATTTAGGTTACAAGAAAATTTTGCAACAAAGAAAGTTTTTGTATAAAATTTGGAATGTCCTGCTTCATTACCATGATTTCCTTCATAGGTATCAAGATTTTCCTAGAGGTTTTACTGATGAGTAAATTGTAGAGCCTTTATATTTATGAGCCTATTTTTAGAGAAGTGCTCTATCTCAATGACACAATCACAATCAACCTCTCAACTTTGATTATCTACCACAACCTTCTATTGAATATCCCACACATCCCAATCAAATTCTTCAGTGAGTGAATTAGGCCATTTGATATATTTATCATTCTTTGAAAACAAGGATCAAAATCTTAAAAAGTACACCTTTCAAACAAATTTCTAATTACTTGATTGTACTTCCCCAATAGGATTCTGGTATCCTTTATCATTGAAAGCAACAATCAAGAATTAGGAACATATTTTGATCATATCATAAGATTTTCATCTTATCAGATCAAAATATCATCATTTGTGCATTTATCAAATTGTGATCTAAGTCTAGAAGAATGTTTCAAAATCGTATGCCTATTTTTACAAGATCTCAATATAATAAGTTGAGAGAGGATATTCAACAAGTTCATACCCAAATAAATCAAGAAGAGGGAGAGACTATAAATACCCTTTATAGTGTGAATCATAATCCCCTTTTTAAAGATAACATGGGTGAAAGAGAAAAGAATCCATTCCCTTTCAACAGGGATTGGAGAAAAACTCCTATGGAGAGTGATGATGAATGGGATGAAGAACATCTTAGAGAGGTTGAACAAGATCCCATATTTCACAAAACCTTAGAAAACATTTTGGAGCACAATAAAGAAAAATATTTCTTGTATCTAGCTAACAAAGGAGCTAAATTACCCTACGATTTTGATACTGATAACATCAAGAGTAATCTTGATGAAACACCAGTCTGATCTTAGTGCCTTGACTCAACAAGTTAAAGCACTACAAGGAAAAATTGAGGATCTACAAGGGGGAGCCACAACCAAGATATATGCTCTTGATAACATTTGTCCTTATCCTTTTGATAGATGCCTCAACATGATTCCATTTCCCAAACATTGTGAAATCCCAAAGTTCGATCGTTACAATGGGAAATCAGATCCAATCGATCATATTAGGGACTTCTGAAATATGACTTTAGAGTTTTCTCATGAGGACACATACTTGATGTGTTTGTTTCCTAGAAGTCTTAGAGGCCAATCTATGGAATGGCTATCCAAAATCACACCGCCCATCAAGACATTTGAGGAATTGATTAATGAGTTCATATCACAATATTCCTACAACATACAACACCAGATAACCATGATTGATCTCTGTAAGGCTAAACAGAAACCTGGTGAACCATTCATTACATTTCTTCAGAGATGGAGAAGATTGTTTGCTAGATATCCATGCCACATTCCTAAAAAGGAAAAGATCACCACTTTCATAAATAACTTAGATCAAGAGATGAGTTATTGTCTTAATCTTCATTGTCCTCTGTCTTTTCAAAAATTGATTGAAAATGCCATCACCATCGAAAGTGCCTTGGTTCAGAGAGGGATAATCAAACTTGATAAGGACAATCCTAGCTGATCAAATCACCACAATGACAAATCTAAGTTTTGGACTCATAACAAAAACGTGGTAAATGATGGTGTTGTAGATGCAAATCATGTCTCAACTAAGCCATTTGTTCTTAGTGCTCCACGCGCTCTTCGCAACAATAATTATAACAATGTCAACTCAGTCACAAATCAAGGAGACAATCCTCCTCCTTCGAGGAATAACGCACGAGTCAAAATTTTACTCCCAACCAAGAGAATGCCAATAATCAAGGTTACCGTGGAAAAAATAACAACAACAATGGCTTAGGAAGTACCTTGAACACAAATCCACAACGATCTTCATTCTTTAGTAGAAAAACTTTTACCCCACTGGGTCAATCTCTAGAATCTACCCTTAAAGAGTTGATGTCAAAGAACATTATCACCCTACCGCCTCAACAAAATTATAAACCCAATGTGAAGCCTCCATCATGGAATGATGCATACTATTGTGATTATCATTAATGCGAGGGCCATCACACAAATAATTGTCAAGCCTTGAGAATGTAATCCAATACTTGATAGAGAATGACACCATTAAGGTAGAAGGACACCAACAATTGAACGAAGACCACCAAGCATTTCACAATCCTTTACCCAATTATCAAAAGGGTGAGTCTTCTGGAAAAAGTGTGAATCATATCAATAATGATCATATAATCAATCATATCTACACTGATGACAAGTAGGTCAATGTTGCAAAAGTCAAGGAAAAAATGGAATATAGGGAGGTCAACACAACAACAAGGGCACAAGCTAAAGTTTTCTTAAAGGGTGCTTCTTCAAAATCCACTGTGCCCCTACCTCAACATCAGTATGACTTGGTCAATCAACTTCAAAAAACTCCTGCTTAGATTTCCATCTTAGAACTCCTGAAGATTTCCCCAACACACAAGGAAATTCTCGAAAAGGCCATCGTTGAAACAACTGTATCCACCGATCTAGATGTAAACCAATTTCAAGCCATGGTAGGACACTTGTCCTCACCCACATTCCTTTCGTTCTCCAAAAAATATGATGTTTCCATAACACATCCTCACAATTCATCATTATACTTAGAATTCATGGTCCACAAGTTTCGTGTCAGACGAGTTCTAATAGATGGAGGTGTTGTTTTGAACATATGTACCATGAAGTTGGTTAAGGCTTTAGGATTTTTTGAGGACTCCATTGATCCAAAAAGAAAGATTACCATTAAAGCCTACGATGATGAGGAAAGAGCATCCAAGGGTTTAATCATGCTACCGATCAGAGTGGGATCTATTATCAAAAATATTTTTTGTCAATTGTTAGATCATAATCTTGTATACAACATATTGTTGGGTCATCCTTGGATCCATGAGATGCAAGCTGTCCCGTCCACATATCATCAATGTCTTAAGTTTCCTTATGATGGACAAGAGATCACGATACCGATGGATAATTCAAATAGTCAAACTTGTGCCAATATCAAAGCTAGTCAAGATACTTTGGTTCCCAACAATCAAGAAGCTCCTACTAGTACTTCTCCCAAAGTTGATACACAAATCAGTCAATTAACCAAGAGCTTTGACAAGAAACTATGGTTCAAGGATAATGGAGTAGGGGAGTACTCTCTTTGTCTTGCTAATCTACCCACATCACCTCGATCACACAGCAAACCTTCTATCACACAACAACAAATATTTGTAGCACCAACATCAATGCAACCACCAACAAGGGCAAATACAAAGTTTAATGGACGTTTTATCAAAGAAAAATTCCCCATGGAAGATCATGAAGATAGAGAAATTCTAAGTTGACTCTATAAAGATGAAGATGGAACAATTCTCAATATCAAGTTACCAATTGATAAATATGGTAAGGGGTATTCAATCATGCAAAAGACGGCCTATGATGGTAATGGTCCTATCAGAAAGAGAAAAGAAAGAGTAGTTGATCCTATTGACCCTCTAGGATTGGCTGCAAAGGATAAAACAGGACTAGGCTATGCTACTAACTCAAAAGAAAGATCACCTAAACAATTGCATGATACTTTCCTCACATTGCAAGAGGGTTTTGATATAAGAGAAGTCCATTTTATAGGAATTCAAAATTTTGTGGCTAATAAATCTGACACAGATTCTGGCGAATATGAATGGGACACCATCTACAAATGGGACACCATCTACAATGATGAGTTTTGGAGGGACAAAAAGGTTGATGTGGTACACAAGTACACCCCAAATCTAATCAGAGGAGAAGGGTCAGGGTCCCAACCACATGAATTCAGACTACAAGGTGACTATGATTCTAGTGATACTTAGTCAGATTTAATCGAACAAGATTATTGTGATAACAGTACCATCATTGATTTGCCTCATACCTCAGATCCTACAAAAAACTCTATTATGACCTTAACCATAGCCAATCTCATGCAACCCAATGACCCACTACCACCGATCCATCTCGATCTATTGACTAGGATTCATCCCGACCTATAGATATACCTATGTTCCCAAGCAATGAATCTATCGTGAACTTCCTATCCAAAGATGATGCAAATGATTGTTTTGCTAGCAATTTTTTGAATAGAGTCTTTAATTAGGAAAGTGTCAAGTCTCCTAGCTGCAAAAATAAATTTAAAAAAGAAAGATCTAATGGTGAAAACCATAATCTGCTAGTGTTAGATCAAACAAAAGATAAAATAAAGAGCGTATCAGATGGTGAAAATCTTTTCAAGTCACCAGATGATGGGAAGCTTGAAACTCTCCTAGAGCAATACCATGAGCGATCACCTATCTTGATTGAGCCTATAAAGGAGGTAAATCTTGAAACTTTAGAAAAACCAAGGATCCTATAGTTAGTTGTGTCAATGACAGAGAAAGAAGTACCAGAATTCATGAAATTTGTAAAAGAAAATCAAGTCAACATTGCTTGGTCTTATGCAGACATGCCAGGTCTTCATCCTAATCTTATCATACATCACTTATCTATCAAACCACGGGTTAAGCATGTGAAACAAAAACTCAGAAAGATGCACCCCCATGTAGTGGGTTTCATAAGATCAATTGACTATGTAGAATGGATCTCCAACATTGTTCCTATATCCAAGCTCGACAAAAATGTTAGAGTGTGCACAAATTTCAAAGATCTTAACAAGGCATGTCTTAAGGATGACTTCCCTCTTCCAAGCATTGATACCATAGTTGATCTAACAACTAGCCATTCCATGTATTCACTAATGGATGGTTTTTCTAGTTATAACCAAATCAAGATTGCACCTGAGGACCAGGACAAAATAGCTTTCACATGTTCATGGGGGACTTACTGTTGGAATGTCATGCCTTTTGGTCTAAAGAACGCAGGGGATACATACCAAAGAGCCATGACTACAATCTTTCATGACATGATGCACATATTCATGGAAGATTATGTAGATGACATATTGGCAAAGTCATACACAAGAGAAGGACATCTAGAAATATTGTCCAAAATATTTGCAAGATTGGAAAAGTTCAAAGTTCACCTCAATCCCAAGAAATGTGTTTTTGGGGTCACATCTAGAAAACTCTTGGGATACATAGTATTAGGAAAAGGAATTGAAGTAGATCCTGCCAAGGTACAAAAAATTATGGAAATGCCTCCACCAACAAATATCAATCAGTTGAGATCATTACAGGGATGACTTCAATCTATCTACAGATTCATTGCATAGATGGCCAATAAGAGTTTACCTTTCACACATCTACTGAATAAGAATGTTCCTTTTAGATGGGATGATAAGTGTGAGATGGCCTTTCAACAAATCAATTATTACCTGATGAACCCACCAGTTCTAGTCTTGAAAAATCTAGAAAAACCTCTAATCTTGTATATTGTTGCAACAGAGACGTATTTAGGGGCATTATTAGCACAAGAGGACTCCACAGGAAAGGAATGTGCATTTTATTACATCAGCCGAACACTAATAGTTCATGAGCTTAACTACACTTTCATTGAGAAGGCTTGTCTCGCAGTAGTCTTTGCCTCACATAAATTTTGGCACTACATGTTAACTCATACAATCAATCTTGTTGCTAAAATTTATCCACTCAAGTATTTGTTATGCAACGCTAAATTGATAGGAAGGCTAGCGAAATTGGTCATGATCCTAAGTGAGTTTGACATCCATTATGTCGATCACAAAGTAATCAAAGGACAAGTTATCGTTGATCAAATAGTTGAAGCACCACTACAAGCAGAGCATCCCATGCACATTGAATTTCTAGATGTTGATGTCTTCATTGTAGAATCAAAACAACCATGGTCTTTATATTTTGATGGTTCCTTCACTCAACATGGATCAGGGGCATGGATACTCTTTTTCACCCCTCAAGAAAATACCATTCCTCGGTCATATAGGCTAATGTTTCCATGCACTAATAACATACCTTAATATGAAGCCTTAATCACTAGACTGAAGATCACATTGGAATGGAGGATCATAGAACTACAGGTTTATGGTTATTCATAGTTAGTCATTAATGAAATCAATGATGATTATCAGACCAAAGATGACAAACTATTGCAATACAAGAAAATGGTTGACGACTTCAAGAAGTACTTCGTGGAAATAATGTTTATACAGATTCCAAGACTTGATAACAAAGCAGCTAACGCCATGGCCATGATCACATCATTTCTACAACTCCCAAAAACTCAGGCTCTATATGAATTTTTGGTGGAACAATCATTTTTGCCTGCTTATGACACCCCTGAAAGTCAAATCATTTGCCACTTAGTTGGATCTGATTCACCTTGGTATGGAAAGATTTATGCCTACCTAAAAGATGAAATCTTACCACTTGATTTATCCTATAACGAAAAGTGCAATTTTATCTACCAATCCTCTTGCTACACTCTTATCGTTGACACCCTTTATCACCATGGTCTCAATTGTACTTTACTTCGATGTCTTGAACGTGATGAATCTGATAAAGGTTTACATGAAGTTCATGGTGGAATTTTTGGTACTCATTTGAGTGGACTGACCTTATCCAATAAATTGATTAGAATGGGTTACTACTGGCCTACAATGGAAAGGGAATCATTCACTTTTGTCAAGAAGTGCTCTAAATGTCAAATACATGTTAATCTCATCCATGCCAACCTAGCCATTCTCCCAATGGGGGCTAGATCTAGTTGCCAAGATTCATCCTTCATCATCAAATGGACATAAGTTCATCATCACAGTGACAGATTATTTTACCAAGTGGATTGAGGCAGTACCTCTCACTAAGGTTACTGGTAAACAAATTTCATCATTCATACTCAACTATCACATTTGTCAGTATGGCATCCCCAATTCCATTATCACAGATAATGGAAAATCATTCAAGAATCAGGATGTTGATGAACTTTGTGAGTGATTTCATATTCAGTACAGATATTCAACACCTTACTATCCATAAGGGAATGGCCAAGCAGAGCCCTCAAATAAAACAATATTGAAAATATTGAAGAAGACTGTGAATGATGCAGGGAAAGATTGGCACATTCAACTCAATCTTGCATTATGGGCCTACAAAACTAGCATCGGAATGCCAACATGAGCAACACCATATGCTCTTGTCTATGGAGCAGAAGCCATTTTTCCACTAGAGGTTGACATTCCATCACTAAGGGTATCATTGAAAGTTCTCATAACAGATGAGGAATATAGAGTTTCCCGAATGCAAGAGTTGGAACTCCTTGATGAGAAGAGACAATGAGCAACTAATCATTTGAAAGCATACAAACAAATGATGTCTTGTAGCTATAATCATAGAGTCAAGCCTCACACATTTCAAGTTGGTGATCTTGTTCTGAAAGAAAACCCACACAATCAGCAAGATAGAGAGAAGAAAGGAAAATTTGAACCAAATTGGTTGGGTCAGTACGTGGTCATAACAGTATATGGTTCAAGAGCATACAAGTTGTCAACACCAGAAGGGGGCCTGTTTGATTAACCCATCAATAGCATGCACCTGAACAAGTATTATGTCTAAAGTAGTTACCATCATCCATAAAATTCCTGAAAAAATACAAAAACAACGGGAAAAGTCTTGAAAAAATAAAAAATAAAAAAATAAAAAATAAAAAATAAAAAATCCTGAAAAAAATACAAAAAAATCATCATAGGGTGAAAACCTGGCAAGGAGGCACTCTATTGACAAAAAAAATTAAAAAAATTAAAAAAAATTGTCATAAGGTGATAACAGGTGCAAGCAGGTAGTCTATTGACAAGAAAAAAAAAAATTAGAAAAATGCAATAAAAACAAATAGTGAAAATTTGGAAAACAAATGCTATTTGTGGCTCTCCATCTATTAGTTCATGTTCTGCACTTGGCTTCTGAGCCTTCATTTCATGCATCTTTCCATCATCTTAGGGCCATACCAGCACAATACTATCATCATTTGCCTAAAGCAATAACGTCTTACCATGGCTTGATCATTGTACATATTCATTTTAGCAAGTTATTTTAATATTGGGGGAAAAACACTAACATACTAGGGGCAACCAACTTTCACGTTTTTACCGAAACAGCTAGACAATGAAATAAAATCCAATCATGCGAACAAACAACCAAATAACATGAACAACTATCCAATCATTGATCAATATCACAACTTTCAACAAAGTACCATATCATGACTCATATCTGAATGATCTAAAATCTAAATAATGTTTGGAATAGTAGTATTACATTTTGAACAATGGTTGTTTGATTTTTGATATTATCTCTCTAGAGCACACTCAATGATGTACTAAATTAGAGTTGCAAAGAAAGAGAATGATTTTTCTTTGTCTGTTGTCTTGAGGTTAACTATCCATTTGATGCAAATATGTCATGAGACATGTTTTCCAAAGTTTATTATTGATGACAGTTCCAAATTTGCATCAGAAGGTGGTTAGTCTTTGTCTGTTTATGGAATAAATTCTTAGGTCATCTCAATTCAATTATACCTCATTGCTTGTGTTTACTTGCTATATCAAAAATCATGAAAGTTGTACTTAGGTCATCATTGGTGCTAATTTCCCCTCTAATTCTTGTACATACTTCCAACATTTTAAAACGCTCTATGATGATTTAAGAAAGCTAACAAAAGGCTCTACAAACGGTTGGTTTTGTTTAGTTGCATTTCATTTATATCAATGTACATATCTGTATAATGGATTCACATTAGAGTTTTGAAAGGCTGAACAGACACATCAACGGTTGTCATGTCTCTTTAGACTATTTGTGGAGGACATTCGGACTTTTGTTTCATTATCATCTTTCATCTTCATCCTCATTTCATTAATCATTATCATTTCATCTAGGTCTTGTGCATATCATATAGTTTAGCATTTAACATTCATTTTCATATAATTTAGATCCTTTCTCATTTATTTATCTTTCATAATCCATTATCATTTCATTTATCATATTTCATATCATTTCATTTCATATCATTGATCATTCTCATTTTTATCATCTTTGTTTCATTCTCATATCATTCTGATCCTTTATCATTTCATATCATGCATTTATTTCATACCACTTTCATTATCATCTCATCCATCATTTGCATGTCCATGTCATTTTCATTTTACATCGTTGTTTTCCATTTACCATCTCCATTTCATTTTCATCTTATCATATTATTACATTTTACATATCATCTCATTTTATTACATTTTTCATATCATTACATTACATCTTGTTTCATTAAATTTCATTTCATTTTCTAATATCATTTTGTTTCAATTCATCATATTTCATCATCACATCTCATTACATTTTATATCATCTCATTATTTAATCATTTTTATATTCATCATATCATTTTCATATCCTTTTTTATTCATGTCATTATCATTTATCATTTATCATCTCATTATATCATATCATTTTATTATCTCATTTCATTTCATAATTTATTTTATTTTACCATTACATTTCCTTACATTTCCTTACATTTCATCATCTCATATCATTTCATTTCATCATTTCATATCATTACATTTTCATTTCATTATCATCCCATCTCATTTCATTTTATCATCTCATTATTCTTTTTCATCTTCATTACATTTCATATCATCTATTATCATCTTAACATACATTTCATCATTATTAATCCTTTCATATCATTTATCACTCATGTATTTTCTCATTTGATTCATATCACATATCACTTCATATCATTTCCTAAATCATTTCATCCAAAAAATTCATGATGCATTTCATAAACACAACATCACATCATCATCATTTATGGCATTTGAAAAATCCAAACATGAGAATTTCATACAAAAATTACATTTCCACATCATTAACAAAAAATATATTCATATCATATATCATATCATTTCAACACATGGCACTTTTGTCATCCTCATCTACCTGCATGACATCATTAGTTCACATCATAAAATCATCATCAGTAGCATATCATACATTATCATCATAAGCATATCAAAACTCATCCTGCGTATCATGATCAGTCATCAAATCATTTACATATAAAAATCCATATCACATAATGAGGAAATAAATGCATAACCATATCAAACCATCATATCAAAAAAATGCAACACATCATCAAAACTCATTGCCACTGCATATCATCGCTAATCAAAATACATACAACAATGTCCAAAAGTCCAATGAAACTGAAAAGTCTAGATAGATATATGAGACATAATCAAAATCAATATACATGCTCCAAGAAAAGGATGTACATCAATAATCCTGCATCAATGGCTCAAGGTTGGCTGGTGGACCCCCCTGATGGAGCTGGTCTCAAGGATGATGGCCTACCACTCATCCCTACATCAGGATCTCGTCGAGGCCCAATAACCCCCATGCACTATGTAGTTGTCTGTGTCTTGCTCCTGGTCCTACTATGGGACCGTGGTAAAGGCTCTCTATGCTCAAGAGAACACAATTCCTCATATCTGACCCAGTAGTACTCTACCTCCCCAGCCATCTCAAAGCCCTCTGCAATGACCTCACACATTGATGCACTCTCCACTGTACCCATGAGCCTCTAAGCAATACCCTCTGCCTATGCTACCCTCCATTTGAAGGAGTCCCTCTCTACTATCAACTGGGCTACCTGTGGGTCTAGGGTAGGAGGAGGTGCCTGCATCTGTATTTGCACTTGTCCCTGTGTCTGAGCCTACGCAAGTTGTGCCTATAACTACACTGCCATACCTTGTGCCTGAGCCAAATGGCTCTGCAACTGTGCCTTCTGACCTTGAAGTGTCTGCACCTGGGCCTATAGAGTAGCTATATGTGCTTGCTGAGATGTCGAAGCAACCCTAATCACTGTCTGATGCCCAATCCTAGTCCTCAGCCTCTACATGATATGAACACTGCCCAATAAGTCTGGCCTCTATCTCGCTGGCACCCGCTCCTCCCCTCCCCATCTCCACCATCATCCCCATCATTACCATCTGAGCTTTCCTCCTCTCCACTATCCTCCTCTCCTCCACCAACTCCTACTCATCACCTGCTACATCCTCTTGTCTCCTACCCCCTAGCGGTACCACCATAATCAACACTAGCTCATCTAGACATGTCAACCGTGGAAAAGGATGTGTATGATAATAAACAGAGTACTCATCGAACATACCAGCATCAAAAATATCTGGCCTGTCATCCCAAGCCTCAGGTGCTAAAGGATTATACTTTGTATAGGCTATCTGATATGAAATTCTAGGCCCCCATCCCAACTCATCCTTGCTCCACACATAGTGTGCAACACCTTGAGGCATCCTCTGTGTAAATACGAATTTTCACTGCACCCACAATGCCAAGAATCTCTCTATGATGAATGTGGTCCTCCCTATCAAAAATTGAGGAATACCTACAAATGGCATCTCTAGATGATCTATATCCCATGGCTTGCAATCCATGTATGGTCGCCATATCACTACATCCATATCATCGATGCACCATCTCCAGTAATCCAACTTGCCCAGCTTGCACTGGACAAGAAACATGGAATATGCATACACGTATGGCCTGCTTAGTGGCCTCACTTTGGGACAAGCTAGTCTCATCACAACAATATGCTTCCATGCCCAGATCTGGAGCAGTGTAACACCACAGAATAAAATGGTAGAACCTCTATAAACCACCTGATGTAAGACATGATATAGATGCGCCAACATGCAGCTCCCCCAAGTATATCTTCATGGCTGTACCATCATCTACTCAAGGATCCTCCCCCATCCCACTGATAATCCCTTTGACTAGTGATCTAGACAAAGGAGACCTCTAATAAATGCACCCAAAACTACAGGTAAGGCTGGATACCCCCTAAAGTCTGCCCATGGTACCCAATATCCTACTATATGCACGTCACCATACAATCTCCTCAGTGCATCTATACCACCTAGCTCCTTGTGGTCATAGAACACATGGGCGCCTACCACTGGAATACCTAGAATCCTGTATACATCCTCAGGAGTCACAGTCACCTCACTCGTCGGCAGATGAAAGGTGTTATGCTCCAAATGCCACCTCTCTACTAGTGTGATCAACAGTCCCCTATTGACCTGAATCAGAGGCATGGCCAACAAAGGTCCCAATCCACATACCACTATTAGCTCTATATCCTTAGGGGTTAGCTCTGGTATCCGATCCCACCCAGCAGAGTGACGCTCCCTAATCTGGAGGTTTTTGAAAACCTCCTATTTTTGGTTATCGCAAGGACAATCAATCAGAATCATATCATTAACTCAATCTACATCAAGCAAATCAATCCAATTCTTGTCTATCTATCAGTGACCCATACCAATCAGACCCATATTAGTGACCTATCCCAATCAAGACCCATATCAGTTGACCCACATTAAGTGTTCTATCTAGGTGACTCATATAATGCAATCAATGCACAATCTATTAATCTAAATATCAAATCAATCTACTCTATCATCATTTACTATTTGTTTTCTTTTCTTCAGGAAAGAAAATTTATCAACAATCAAATCATCATCTTATTTGTATTTTACTCACGAATGCAAATATAATTTCAATCAATCATGTACTATTTCTTTTCTATCATAGAAAGAAAATTTATTAGAAGTCAAATCAATCATTTACTCTTTGTTTTCCATTCAAGGGAGATAGAGTTATCAGCTATCTACTCTTTCTTTTCTATTTTGGGAAACAAAGTTATCAATTTTTTATCAGATCTTCTATCCATATCAACATGATGATAAGACAATTTTTATATCTATTGACCAATGAAACAATAATCATCATCATTTTCATCAAAAAGGCACATTTCCTAAAAGTGCTAATCTGTAGCCTCTATGTGCTAAAACTCAGATGTGCCATTTTATGCCCTAGATGCACTAAATCATTTTCTATATGTGTGATTTCCCTAAAAGTGCTAAAACTATAACCCAAAGCACCATTTATTCACCAGATGTGCGACAACCCTAGAAGCACTAAACTATTTCCTAGATGCACTAAAGTACTAATTTTCCTATGGCATCCTATAAGTGCTACTCTATCTATCAAATGTGCTAAATTGGTTTTTCATAGAAAATTCAAAATTGAATCCTATATGCGCTAAAACACCTACTCTAAGCGCTAAAATGGACTGTTTACGCCTATATCAGCACCAAAATGCATGAAAATTTGACTCAAAATAGAAAATTTCAAAGCAAAAATATTTGGATTAACTCACTGGTGGTCCATACGCTGCTGGTCTCTGGTATCGGTAGGCCCACTTGAATCTATGTCTATGGTAAGGAATCTCCATCTCGCCAGGTCACTGTCAGAGCACAAGGTTTCTTAAAGTCAAAAGGTGAAAATGACTTGCCCTTTTTCCCCTTTCACCTTTTAAAGGTCAAATAAAGGTGGATTTTTGTGGCATGTTATTTTATTTTTATCTTTTTATCTCACTTTGACCTTATTTTTCAAACTGGGGCATCTTTATACATCATTTTTTGGGAGCTAAATCACTGCATTCACATCAAGATAAAAATTTCATCATCAAACCAAAATTTTCAAACATTATCCAAAACTCATATCATCATCAGTGATTTACCTCCCAAGGGGGCATCATCAATATCAGCATCAAAAACATATCAGGTTCAAATCAAAGACATATTAGTAACATTTTTCCGATCAGGGGAAAATTTTCTTTCAAAAGCGGGAATATTTTCTTTGAAGCAATGTGTTTCACACATCCCTTCAAAGAGAGGAAAAATTATATGCATAAAATTGGTCATGTCTAATTAATCTTGGCATTTAATTAAATATTTATTATTTAATTAATTTCTCTAAAGTCTTCTACATATAATTAAATTTAATAAATTTAATTATATTGTTCATTCACTTTATTCTTCCACCATAATTAAATAAATTTACTTTATTTAATTATTTCACATTCATATATCCACTTGATTAATTAAATAAATATTCTTTATTTATTTTAATTAATTATCACATTTTGAATTCAATTAAGTCTTTTGATTTATTTAAATTTAAATATTTCCATTCTTCTATTTAAAATATTTCTTCTAATTAATTAGATATCTCATTTAATTAATAAGCGTGATCTAATTAAATAAACTTTATTTAATTAAATGTCCATATCTTTTCAAATCATAATTAAATATTTATTTAATTATAAAATCTTCCATTATTCTTCAAATCTAGGGTAAATATTATATTTTAAGAAAAATCTCCATGTCACCCATAAATGAATAATTGAATTTAACAATTCATTATTTATCTTCTTCAAAATCTTTCCATAATCTTGCAAAAAAATTATTTTTACAATTCATCTTTATCATCTCATCTTATCTCTTCCACAAAAAGGAAACAAATCTTTCTTTCTGGTTTTCTACTATTTTTCCTCTTCAGTCTTATTCATCTTCAACCGTTCGATCTGCCAAGAATTTTCATAGCCATTAATCAACTCAGCCAATCAGCATTCTTTGAAAACTCTACAAATACCTATGTGAACCCAAGCATTGGTTACACTTACACGTTTTCATACACTTACATTGACGTGCACATGTTATTTTAATATTATCCAGCATTAATCAGTTTTAGCAATTGCCATATTTAGCAATCATCATACTTTAGTTATCATGTTTACTTTTGTTAATTGCATCTTAGCATAAGCATGCATTTATTTCAAATCCATTCTCTAGGAGATCATTTTGTTGAGCCTAGCGTATATAATCTGAGAGCAAGCTAGATTCAGTGAAATGCTAGAGATAGAGGACAATAGGACGCTTTCGAAGGAGCTACGAGTTTAAGAGTTTGTTTTTCTTTTAAATTAGTTTCCTTTGATCTAATTTTTTATTGGTGTGTTTTAATTTGTTAAATATTTTACACTTAAAATTGATTACACAACAATTATTTAGTGAATTTGATTGAAAATATATAATTATTTGAGCTATAATGCAAGAATAATGGTAGAAAACCATTAAAGGAATTCAATGTTATAGATAAGATATTTAGAGGTAGTGAGACATGGGATCAAAGATAGTGAAATATATTGATATTTTATTCTACCTGCATAAGTGTTGGTGTAAATAGTGATTTTATCAAACTAGTTAGCTTTTAGCATACCTAGAGAGAGTCCTATCCACACTACTTAAGTATCCACTTAGAGACTTCTATAGTTTTGACTCACCTCTTGTGGTTGAGACATGTTTCTTCACTTTTGAGACACCTGTTGGATGCACACTTGCCACTTATTAGAACAGTTTTCATGTGAGTTAACAATTGTTCCATCATTGAAGGGTTATTCAATCATTATGTTCAACTTGCCTATCTTAATTTCCTTTCCTATATAGTTAGCAAGGTTAATTTATGCATTCAAATAATCTCTTATATCAATTATTTTATAATAGAAATTAGACTTCTTTGTGTGCATGTATTTTTTGGAATTTTCTTATTTTTTTCTTTTTAATCTTAGAAATCGTAACATGGTAGTAGATCCTTGCTTCCAAAACCCTTCCCAAAAACTTACATCTAGCCTAGTCAAGAGTTCTTCACAAAGCCAATTAGATTTCATTTGTCTGTTCAAAAATATTTGTGAGATTTTTTTAATATAGTTGCATCAAATTTGGTTATCTATGTGTATTTAGATCTTCATTTGAGTTGTGGGCCTCTTCATATCCACAAGCATTATGCCCATCACACTGGCATTATATTTTGAGTAGTCCAATCTCACATGTTTCAAAAATTACATGGGTAATGTGTTTGAAGATGGTCGATCTTTGAGATGGTTGAGTAGTATTGGTAAAAATGACCCACATTAATACACCTATGTTGAATAAGATCACTATTATTTACACCATTGACTTGCTCAAATATTTTTAAAGGTTTGAGTGAAGAGATTTTAAGAAAATTCTTGCACATAATTGCAATCTCTGGGTTGAACATCTTGGTTGATGACCAAGGAATCCTCACACTTCAAGTGTCTCTCACACACACCTCCTTGTAGCATCTTTGCACCTCCCATTAAAGGGGTACAAATACTCAAAAAGATCAAGTATTTGAACAATTGGGTTGATTTTTCAATACCTTTTCTATACAAGAGAAAATAGTAGATACTCGGTGACATAAGATTGTCAACAAACATCACATGCACACTTTCTTTCTCTTCTTGAGAGGCTATTGCTAGAAAACCAAAATACTCTATCTCAACTCAAGAGAGTACCTAGTGAGTAGCTTCACATGCTGATCCTATCATGTTGCACCACTTATAACTTACGGACAATTAGGACTTTAGGCTTATACAATAATGGTTTGAAGTGGAGGAACCCCTAAGAACACCATGGTATACACCAATGCAAGACTGAAGTCTTAAACTTGTGTCTAGAATCACTTGGTACCACTAAGGTATTCTCTCCATAGCACAAGTTAATTGAGCTCAACTTTCATTCATTTCCCCTTTATATAGCCTACTAGAGATATGTGCTTGAGGTCAAACCCTGGGGTGTACTCCAGGTAAGCCTCCTACTAAAAATAAAAAGGGAAAGCTTAAGTGTTGCTATTTCTCATCATCTAAGAATTGGACATAGTGCAAGGGGAGAGGATATGTAGAAAACACACTTTGAATGGATTGAATCACATACATGCAAGTGCATAAGAAATAGTATACATTCATTCTCTTTAGGGTGTACCAATGCAAATATTCAAGTTGTAAATTTTAATGCACCAAAAATGAAATGTTTCATGTTCATTCAAAATTGAAATTGCAAGTCGTCTTGTTCTTTTTAAAACCCAAACTGAGATAATAGTTGTGGGTAAATTTTAGTGCACCAAATAAAATGTTCAAGATAGGGTTCTTTTTAATGCACCAAAATCAAATGTTCAAGATAGGGTTCTTTTTAATACACTAAAATCAAATGTTCAAGACTTCTCCCCAAATGATTGTTAGTTAGGTTTTTATTTATTTATTTTTCCTACACATTAGTAAGCTTTCATAAGTTATATTGAATGGTTAGGATGAGGAAACGTGGCATAATCCTTCAATCACATGTGTCATTCACACCCACATTTGGGTAGTTGAATGTCACACCGTCTTTTGGAATTATTTTCCACCTCCCAATAACCATTTTCTATCTTTACTTGAGTAGGCATAAGCATGTATTTGGAATTTACCAAATAGGTAAAACCTCCCACCTATTATGGGTAAAGGGGATTTATTATTCCTCTTGGTTTTATTTGCATCTATTTTTCTATATAATCATCCCTCACCTCTCCCTATGCTGAGTTCACTAGTTTACTTATTCAGAAGTGTTAGTTCAGTGCTAGGAGAGTGTTGAGTTTAATCATCTTTGGGTTCTTATCTTACTTTCCTTCAGTCACTTTGATCTTGGGTGTTTTCACAATTAAATATAACATGGTATTAGAGTAGGTTGTGAGTTGTGGGTTAGCAAATATCTCAATCCATTCTTAAAAGCAAAGTATGATCTTCTCTTGCATCTGATGATGACCTAGAGAATAAAAAATGCTTGATAGAGATCTCAGTTTTTGGGGGGTTTCCTTTCTATTAATTTTGTTTTAGGTATTTTGTATCTTCTTGGAGACATTCTGAGCTCAACATTGAGTTCAGAATAGTCAGAAAAGTCAAAAGTGGCTTTTGTTTCATCTAAATCGGACATCAGATGTGAGATATGTGAAGGATTGAAGAAAGAGGCTTTTTGAGAGGTATCAAAAGGTAGCTATGAAATCGAAGCATTTTCAGCCCAAATGGACCTTGCCATCGTGCTCAAAAGGTGTCAAAACCTAAGGATCAACTACCAATTTGTCAATTTTGAAGAAAGTTAAATCTTGAGACAATTTTTTTTTGCATTTTGGGCCATACAACCCCTTCCACACAGATGGTATAGATAAATATTTTTTCAATTCAAAAAAATTCAAAAAAAAAAATCTTCATTGTAAAAGAGCTTTTGAAAAGTTTTTTTGAAAAAAATATTGAAAAAAAATGAAAAAGAAAAAGCAAAAAATTTAAAAGTCAAAGCGGTGGCACTAAAGGTACCAACCAATACCTAGCACAGGCCAGGCTGCGCAGGGTTATAGTTTATACCTGCTTGTAAGCCTTGGGCCCCACAGGGGTGGTACCTCTAGTTTTTTTATTGAAAATTATTTTTTTTCAAAAATACTTTTTGAAAAACATTGTATATAAAAAATAAAAATTTTAGAACTCTAGGAAACAACTCCAACATTGTAAATTCACTAATTTATAAAGTGCTAAATCATTTTTTGTTGGGGGGGATTCTTCATTGAGTGAAAAAGGGGGGGTTTCTCTATGTTTCTTCTTCCATTTTTCTCACATTGCAACAACAATCTAAAATAGATAAAACAATTCGTATACTCACACCATACAATTAATTTGAGTGGAAAAATGAAATGGAACTTCACTTAAGAAAGTTAAAATTGGGCTATGTGCAGCATCATCATAGAAAAAATTAGGCCCTTAAGTGGTGAAAAATTTAGAAAAATCAGAGTTAGGCAACTTTACGTAAAAATTTGAATAAGATATCTATATTATTTCAAAAATATGTAACAATATAATCTGTAGCAAATTCAATGTAATTTCTAAACTACTAGGTTTATTTAAAAAAACAAAAAATCTATTTGGTGAAAATTTGAAACTTCAATGCAGTAGTACTTAAATTTAAAGGAAAAAATCAGAAGTAGGTGTCTGTCTAACCACCCTAACCACAATAAAATGATAATATTTTTTTATAATATTTTAGATATAAGTAGAGGACTCATGTCTTGATGTGATGCATATTTTTTCATAATTTTTTCAAACTAAATAATTAATTATGAATTTTTTATTACGAATTTTAAAAATTATAAAAACTCATATGTCAAACCACCTTAACTTGGTCAAAACTTCATGAAATTCATTTTTTCTTTTTTTAATATTATAGTATGTGAAGCATAGAATGTGACACATGTTTCGGATTCAAAAAATGTGATACCGTTTGAAAGCTATAGATGTTTTTCAATTAGCCTATCAATCAAGACTTTAGTTTTAATTTAAATAGAAAAGGAATAATAATTATTTATTAAATTAAAAGTAAAGAATAATTTATATTGGTGGAAAGCTGAGAATCTCCTTTAAAGACCCTTTTTGTTTCATCAATTTTGGGTTAAAAAAAAGTTGTCAGCCACATACCCTACACATACCCATCATATCAACACTTTTTGGCCCATCATGATCTTGCACATACCCATTGTATAGAATAAAAATGGGTATTGAAAATGAACCTATAGAGGATGAATAAAATCCTAAATGGTTCAACAACTGTGATAAATATTTTGGCACCTTATACATGGTTGTGCATCCTAATCTACGCTTTCATATTGTGTCTGCAAAATCACCAAATGAAGTGTGGAATACTTTGAATACACTCTTTGGTAAATAAGATGATTTGAGAGAACACTCATTGGAGAACAAGCTCATAGTATTGATCCCATGTAATTTTGACACCATTCAAGATTTATTTACTAAGTTGAATGCCATAAGATTGTAGTTGGAGCAATGTGGAGTTAAAAAGGATGACTCACATATGATTTTGAGTATTCTTTGAAAACTTGGTCCTGGTTATGTAGTATTTGTTTCTACATTTCATGGAATGAAAAGAGCCTTAGGAAAAGGATATACTATTCCTTCTATAGGTGAGTTCGTAGCTGATCTCACAAAGGAACAAGATAAATTGATTCAAATGGGAGTTATTTAATATTCCAAGTCTCAAGCCTTGACTACAAAACAAGGCACTAATAAGAAAAATAAGAAACAAAGGAACCAAGGTAATAAAAAGAAAGATTCAAATCAATCTTCATTTAGTTCTAAAGTAGACTCTAAATTCTTTTCAAAAGAGGATTCATCTAAGAAGGAGAAGACCACTTGTGCATATTGCAAGTGGAGTGGACATGAAGAACATTCTTGTTATAAGGACAATGATGAACTGAAACATCTTGAGAAGAACAAGATCAATTTTCCTTCTTGAATGGTTGATTTAGCTTCTTCTTCTAATTCCAAAAATTCAAAACAATAAAAATATGATCAGGGAAAAGGCCATGCTACAGGGGCAGGTAAATAAAAAATTAAAGCTCTTTGTACTTCTACAGGTCTTGCATCAAGGAGATGGCTCCTAGATTCTAGAGCTTGTCATCATATGGCTTCTACATAGTCTATGTTCTCTTCTTTTGAGACTTGCGTTATGCCACCTATTCTGATGGGAAAAAATACATACATGGATGTAATTGGGAAAGGATCAGTTTATATTGGGGATGACACTTTCAATGATGTTTTTTTGTGTACCTTATCTTTCAAACAATCTTATTTCCATCTATCAGATCACTCATGGTGGAATAGGGAAGACTATGGAATTCACGCCTGATTCAATTATCATCAGAGACTTGGAGAGCAGACAGATAATTTCTACTAGCATAGTTGATCATGCATCTCAATTATTTATCTTTTTAGACTTTCAACGTAATTATGGTTCTAATCCTTTGGTTGTTAATCACACTCCTAGTGTGAGCTTTGATTTTGAGGAGAATTTTGGCTACTTGAACTTGGGTATTCTCACATGTGACCTAGTTGTTGAGCCTTGCATTCCTTCTCCTCCATCTTTTGTTGCTTCTAAGGATACTTGTTTTGATACATTCATGGATTCTTGTGATTCAGTGTAGTAAGGTACACATTGTCTTCCAGATATAGCTACTTGGGATGACTACTTGATAGACATTGCAAGTTTGTTTATGGAGTCTCATATTTCAGACTTGGGAGACACTATTCATGACATTCAACTTCTCTTTGATGAAGTTGATTCTTCTTCAATTGTTGATCCGGTGGATATTTTCAGTGAAAATTGAAGTGTCTCCATTCTCTCTAGAATCTACACCATCAAAAATATCTCGGTGTCCTGATTCCAACGCAACTTGAACGAGGTGAAAAGGAATCTGTTTGCGCAAGTTATGGCCAGTCAAACCTTGGGTCAAACTGGGATCAGAGGGCGTCCAAGGAGTGAATAAATGATGTCATCAAAAGTTTTCAAAGTTGGTATCATCGTGAAGACCTCGTCGAGATGATTCTGACGACGTTCATTTCATCGAAATCTGACATCGTACGCGAGAGTTATCAGCGGTCAAAGTTTGTAGTTGACTTTTGAGGTGGATGCTGACATCAGCATTTTGTACTGTACGGACGGTCAAGTGGCTGAACCAGAATCTGACATGTGGTGTCAACATTGTATGGACCAATTGGATAGTGACACGTGTCCATCCATACACCAGTCAGTGGAACACATCAGCACCCAGTTGGAATATGAGTCAGCGTCCACGTCATCATCCCCGTCAGCGGACACGTCAGTGCTTGTCAAGCCACGTCGACAAGTTTGACTAATCTGTGCTCGCCACATGGCACCGTCTTGGTGCAGCACATGGCCTCTCACTCCTCCATCGGTGTTGGCTGTGTTTATTAGCAAAAGATTCATTTAGCCCGCATGGGGCTCGAACTCCTGACCTGTCGTTCGCGCGATATCCGGAGGGCCATTCCGGCAAATGTCAGCCGCTATCATTATAAGGAAGTTGTTTGTATTTGTTATGAGAGTTATGAATGATGGCTATTAAAAGCTAGCGGCGGGGGTTGAACCCCCAACCACTGGCTTCATAAAATAGTCTATCACCGGTAAGCCACCGAAATTTCTTTAAAGTTATGTGGCATCGGTTGATTTTTTTGTCTATTGGAAAACCAAATGCTTTTAAAATAAAAAAAACTCCTATACTTTTAAATTAAACAAACAACTTTTATTTAAAATTAACCCCTTAAGTTGTAACAAAAGCCCGAAATGAATAAATAAAAGAGCTAAAATAAATATTAGGGGGGATTTTTAAAGATTTATATGTGTATAAAGGAGATTAAGTTGTTTTTTTTTGGGAGATATGTAGGATTTTCAAATATATGATTTGTAATTTGGAGAGATAAGGAATATTTTGTAAATTAACTGGTTAAAGGCCAATTTGAGCAATTTTTATGTATAAAAGGAGGGTGTGAGGTGAGAGTGGAGTTAAGTTTTTTTTTTCAGGTGATGAAGTCTTGAAGCTGAGGTGACGAAAGGGAGGCCTTGTAGAGATTTTTTTTGAGCCATTCTTGTATGCCAGAGCGCTGTTATGCTGCCGAAGTGCTTGGAGAATGGTTGTGGTGCTTTTGTAATTGATTTTGGAGTTAATCGGATCGGTCTCTCTATTGGAGTGGACCCGGAGACGTAGTCACATTTGTGACGAACTCTGTAATCAAACGCTATTTGCACTTCTCTTCTTCTCTCTCACCTTCTCTTAGTTTGTTAATTCCTTCATTTTGTTATTTCCTTAAGTTAATTTTGATTTAATTAACTTGGAATAATCATTGTAAAAGTTTAAACATTCAATACTGCATATAGTCTAGATCCTATACAGATCAATTGTTGTGGAAGAACCTTTGGATCCTCTTGTTCATTCTCCACATGATCATTCATCATAGTTTGACATGATTGTGGATACTTTTAAGCAACATTCGGGGGAGGCATCTTTGTCTTTAAAGGAGATATTAGAGTCTTCAGATATTGTTCTACATACATCTCCACTATGCTCTAGATTTCCATCTTCATCATTGTGGCCTAGAATGCCTAATTTGATGGTGGAAGCTTTCTACATTGACATGGTGACAGATGAGCAGTTTTCAGAGACTTCATACATTTTGAGCTTTCTTCCCTCATATTCATTTCAGGAATTGGAAGACATTCTTCAAGAATCTTTGGTTTTATTTCTTCCTAAGGGGAGGAACATTGTTCGATGATTGTGGACCATCTTCTAAATCCACTTTTGAGAATCAACCATTAGCACAATTGACTACTTTGGGGAAGGCTACATAGTCTTTCTTATCCTTTCTATTTTGGAGGGGACTTCTTCCTTGCATGGGATTATTTCTTGCATTCAGAAACTTGTTTTATTTTCTCTCTTTTGGGGAGGTGTTTTTTCCCACTGGGTTTTCTTTGTTTCTCCAGTTGTGAGAGGTTCATTTGTACATGGGTACCTAACATGGCCTAGTAGTCGAGACCCATCTTTGTGTATTTTCACCAATCTAAGCTACACTTAACGGGGGTGTTAGTGTAGGTTTTTATTTATTTATTTTTCCTACACATTAGTAAGCTTGCTTACATTATATTGAATGGTTAGGATGAGGACACATGGCATAATCCTTCAATCACATGTGTCATTCACACCCAAATTTTGGTAGTTGAATGTCACACCCTCTTTTGGACTTATTTTCCACCT
This sequence comes from Sequoia sempervirens, assembly GCA_007258455.2. Taxonomy (NCBI): domain Eukaryota; kingdom Viridiplantae; phylum Streptophyta; class Pinopsida; order Cupressales; family Cupressaceae; genus Sequoia; species Sequoia sempervirens. The sequence goes on along the minus strand of VDFB02086081.1, from coordinate 45,506,309 downwards.
CCCAATAACTATTTTCCTTATTTACCTGAGTAGGAATAATCATGTATTTGGAATTTACCAAGTAGGTAGAACCTTCCACCTATTATGGTTAAAGGGGAGTTATTATTCCTCTTGGTTTTATTTTCCTCTATTTTACTATATAATCAGCCCTCACCTCTCCCTATGCTAAGTTCACTAGTTCACTTATTCATAAGTGCTAGTTCAGTGCTAGAAGAGTGTTGATTTTATTCATGTCTGGGTTCTTTTCTTGCTTTCCTTTAGTCACTTTGATCTTGGGTGAATTCACAATCAAATCTAACAATGGTCACTAGAAGATGAAAATTAAAATTAAGTAACAAAAAAAATTTACCCTACTAAAACAAGAATGTACAAAAATAGTCATAAAAAATGTATACCTTTCTTTTTTGTTATAGTTAGATGCAGTGCAAGAATAATAAAATGTTGTGAAAATTTTGATGACTGGGTGCAAATTTTGATGATTTCCATGTTAGAAATGATGATTGCAGTGTAGAAGTTGAAGATTGCAGTGCAGGAGTTGATGGCCACAGTGTAAGAGTTGACAATTCTGATGCGGGAGTTGATGACTATGGTGCATGAGTTTGGTGTAGAAGTTGATGATTATGGCGCAAAAAATGATGGCTCCAATGCATAGTGCATGAAATCAAAAATTGCAAAATCATAAATCATCCAAAAAAGTAGAAACCAAAAACCTAGATAAGAGGAATTCACTATTATATTGTTAGAAAATAAATAAAAACCCTTCAAGATGATCCAACACAATAATCATTAGTCAAAATTAAAAACTTAGAAACCACAATAAGGTGCAGTGTAGAATGCAACAAATGTGGCTCAGAAATCTTCACATGTGTCACACCTATGCAATGAATGATACACCTTTGTATCTATAAAATGAGTTTTAATCATTAATTATTGTGGTGAATGGATCAATGATTGCAGTGAACTTTAGACCAAATGTTGTGGACTTCTTGTAGCTACAAATTTTTAAAAATTCACATAGAAAACTATTAATTCACATTAGGTTCACAAGAATATAACTTAGAAAAATGAGATTAGTCATAATAGATGTAAAGAATTAACACAGTAACCACAAAAATACAATTTAAAATTGAATACACTCTAAATCGACTAATGGAATACACTAAACATAATAAAATCATAATTAATAAAGTATTATACTTACCTTCATCATGTTGACATGACTCACTTTCATTGTCCTTGTTTGCATTGCTTTGCTCTCATATTTGATATGCACTTCTTAAATTGCTTCAAGCTCAAGTCTATGAAAGAGATCAATGATGCAAAACACCAAAGTTTTGTTAGAATTATTATTAATGTGGCTATATTACAATGTGTTTAGTGGTAGTTTAGTTGCAGGTGTATGGGTGTATATAGTTAACTATCTATAACTATTTCATTCAACCACTCACTTCTTTTTCTTCTATAAATTTCTTGTGATACATCAATAACATTCACTCTAATATTCAAATAATTTATATATTTTCCAACAATGGTATCAGAGTTGTTAAAAATCATCGTTATTTATTGGGTATGAGGGTGCTTTGATAATGGATTGTCACAATAGAGCATATGAGATGGAAATAAGTAGCACCCCCAAAAAAAATCACTCTTGACCTCCTCATCATGGATTCCTACTACTCATGTGGCTATGGCAAGCTTAGAGGATTCCAATGCTTCTATTTTGCATTGAAAAACAAAGAAGTTTGGTGGAAGATAGACTGTTGCAAATGGATTGGGTAGTTTCAGTCCATTTGAAGCCTACTCCTTGAAGTATAGGTGGACTCATAAAATATTTTTTTACTATTGAAAGATTTACTATTTGTCAAGAGTGATGAAATGCAAATATATTAATGTGAGAATTCAAAACTATAATACATCACGTTAAATATTTTGGTAAATTGCATGATGTTTTTGATTGGCATGTGCAAGATTGGCATAGAAGGCAATTTTAAGTTTGATTGGAATGAGCTTCAAGAAAGTATGAATTCGTTGTCTAAGGTGTAAGTTTTATTTCCCTTCAATCTAATTGAATTTTGTGTGTTTCTTATCGCTATTAATACTTGTTATCATAAAGGAAATAATGTTCAATTACATTTGTTAGCTTGGTTTTTTCATTTCCATTTCATTTGTAATTTGTTGTTGATGTAAACCATGGCTATCAAGAAAACACTTTTTCATTACTTATGGCATGGTGCTTAAAATTTAATCCAATCTTGAAATCTATGGAAAAGATGGTGTGGGATCTAAAATGGAATTCTTAAATTAGGTATTATCTCAAGCACTGGAAGAATGGAGTATAACAAGTGGCTAGTGCCATAATGAAGCCATGAGTCATTTTTGTTTTGAGTATCTTTTTTATTTCAAGAAGAAGATGTTCATTATGATAACGGATCTGGATGCTGGTAAGACTAGTATTTTTTACAAGTTGAAACTCAATGAACATTATGATTACTTCCATTCCTAATATAGGTTTCAATGTTGATACTCTTGACTTCCAAGATGTTGTTCTTCTAGTCATTACAAAGAATGTTATATGTTGGATGCATATGGGAGATGTGATTACAATTCATGAATTTCCTGATGTTAAATAATGTATGTGCAGTTATGTCTTTCCCATTGATAATACCATCAAGAATGTCACCATGAATTCTTTTGATGCATATTTAAATCTCTATTTTTTTTGTAGTGTTGAAAATAGGGTCCTTCTTATGGATTTTCGCTTAATGTTTCCTTGATTTACTATTTAAATGTGGATAACACATTCACATTAGTTCTTGGGCCCTTACGAACGAAAAGGATTCAAATGGTACCTTCCTCTATTTTGTAAAGTGTTGTAACACACTTTCACACTTTTCTACCTTACCTAAGTTTTGTAAAGTGTTGTAACACACTTTCACACTTTTCTAAGGTCTTTTTAATAAAATAACCTCCTTTCCTCATTTACCAAGGTTTATTTCAAAGTGTTGTAACACACTTTCACACTTTCCTAGGTTTGTCTTTAATAATTGGGCTTTCTTATGCATTAATTGGCCCCATTTTGCAAACATAGGCCTTATTTATGTATAATCCTGACAAATATCATTTAAAATATCAAGATCCCAAAACCCACCTTAAATTCCTAAGGTGGGACTCATTCACCTTTATGGGTGAATGAGTTCCCTTAGGTAGGACATATTCACCTAGGGTGGCGAATGAGTCCCCTTTAACTCAAAATTCTGGTGGGGATTTATTCTCTAAGATCTAAGGTTAGCCTATAGTGTTGTAATTTTTGGAATTATTGCATAATTGAGTATAAATACAAGATTATTTCTCTCATTTTCATACCTAGAAAATTTTACAAACATTCATGCATATAGTTCACAAGAGCATTTGAGCATTCATAAGAGAATTCAAGGAATTTCAAGAGAAGATTATCAAGCATTCAAGAGCATTCTACAAGTGTCATTCATCATATCAATGATTGTTTACATAATGTTGTTTTAGAGCTAACATTTGTGATATAGGATTGTGTGATTCAAGAAAACATTGCATTCAAGATCTATCAACATCAAGCAAGATTTCAAGTCCATGTCCACTGGAGCCATCACTTATATGTTTATAGCACCTTATTGCTAGGGTTTGTTGAGTTGCAACATCATTATTTGTTCATTCATCATTCTCCATTCTATTTCATTTCATTTCAAGGGTTCAATTACCAACAAGGGGTTTTACCAAAGAAAACTCCTATTCACTAACCCCACAACATTTTTCCCTCTCTTTGCACATGATTTGCAGGTCTTGGTTGTAGATTTTTCAAAGAGAAAGATTGGAAAAGTTGTCATCAAGATTTTCAAAGCAATTCAAAGTTGTCAAACTTGCAAACAAGCCTTGGAGAAGGTCTATAGGATGAATTTTGTAGTTTTGGATCCAAAAATCAGTCAAGAAGAGTATAGCAGACCAAGAGCTACAAATTCCACTTTAGAATTTTTAGAAAATAGAAGTGGATTGATTCACCACTATTGACAAATGAGTCCCACTATGTAATCCTGAATAGGATTTTTGCATATCTGAGTACCCTGTTGGCTGAAACTTGCTCCTGCACATTTTCTAGAAAAGTGGAGTGATTCACCCAGACTAGCATATGAGTCCTAGCCAGCTTCAACCTCTAAATTTTTAGTGATTTAGAGCTCTATTCCACCTCCAACAAGTTTTCAGGTGCACACTTCCAGTTTCACAGCTTTTTGTTACATTTTACTTGCATTCTTAGGTCATTTAGTATTAGTTTGCAAATTAGATTGTGTTTTCAAACATTTTGCATTTTCCAAGTCTACACTTGGTGGTGAACCCTCATTTGTTTTTACTTTTTCCCTAGAACTCTCCCTTTTCCATATTTCAATCTCTTTTGCATTGAAATCTCAACGGTTTGTTCTTGAGTGAATGGTGGAGTTTTGTCCCTTTTCTTTTAGGTTGTAAAACCCTAGAACTGAAAGTGTGAGCACAAAATTTCCTTATTCATTTTGGTGAACTTGCATATAGATTTTTGGACACCGAAAAACTAATCCTTCTACTTTTTCTAACTTTTTTAGGCTCTCCTTGTGTTTTTGGATTAATATTTCCTTGATTTAATGTTGTAATGCATTTACATTAGGTATTGGGCCCTTGTAAACTAAATAAAATACATGTTTTGTTTAAAGGTGTTGTAAAGTGTTGTAAATCACTTTCACACTTTTCTAGACTTTTATTAATTATTTAAGTCTAATGGACCTATCCTTCCCTTAATTCAATATTTTAAAATGTATTTTCACATTAATCTAGAAGGCTTGTAAATTAAACCTAGTTTTAATCTAGTGTTGTAATGTGTTTTACACATTCATATTTGATTGTGTTCCTTTCTAGGCTAAGTGGACCTCATTTTAATGTTGTAAAGTGTATTTAACAACACTTTCACATTGAACTTTGTGTCCCTAGCCCTAATCAACCTTTATATCATCATTAATAGGCCCCTATGACCCCATATTGTGCATCCTGATGCATAATTTGATAAAAAACCTAACTAAATCAACATAAAAGCTTAATTTCTTCATTCCCTAACATCCCAACTAGTAAAATGGCCCCTGTCAAACCCATTCACCACTTTTAGTGAATAAGTCCTATCCAAGTGGGACCCATTTTCCTAGGATGGCGAATGAGTCCCATTTGAGCTATTTTTAAAGTTTGAGCGAGAAAATTTGGGTTTTAAGTTTAATTTTATTTAATATCAACCTTGGGGATCAAATTAATGGCCATTTGAGTGCCTTTCCTATATAAACAAGCCCTAAAATCATTGTTTCATAAGGTATTTATGTTATCAAGTCAAGCAAGCTAGGGTTAAACATTTCGAGTCTTCACAAGGTCATCAAGATAGAAATCAAGATCAATTCTAAGGCCTTGAAGGGCAGATTCTCCATCCATTGTTGTAGCAATTCAAGATCTATCATGTCATGGAAATTTTCCAATTGCATTATCTCATATTCATGATTCATTATCTTATTTCATCATTTTGGTTTAATTACCTAAAAGGGGTTTGACCAAAGAAAACCCCTATTCCCCTAATAATCAACATTTTTCTCTCTTTCTTTGTGTGATTGTAGATCTAGGTGATTTGAAGGCTTGGAGATGATTGAAGAATAGGTTTCAAACTTATTGGAGTCATACCTCTATTTTTTAGGTCAAAATTCTCACAAAAAGTCACTTACAATCCTGAAGATCAGGGTTTTAGATCCTGACACCTAGAGGAACAAAAAGAGTAGACTGAGAGCTACATATTCCACTTTCAAGTTTTCAGAAAAGTCAAAGTGGACTCATTTTCCATTAGTTGTGAATGAGTCCCACTATACCTATTTTTTAGAGATTTTTATGGATTTGGATACTCATTTGGCCAAAACAGGCTCTAGTATAGTTTTCCAGAATTGGGACTGATTTGCCCAGAATGGCGAATGAGTCCCACCTGGCTTAAAAATTAGCATTTTTAGAATTTCAAAGCAATTTCCAGTTTCTTTAAGGTTTCTAGTTACACACCATTCATGTGTTTACCTTTCTGTTATGATTTGTTTACATTTCTAGGGAATTTTTTAGGTCATTTAATATTTGTTTGCATATCACATTGCGGTTTCAAAAATTTTGCATTAGTGGAAAACCCTTTTATTAGCTTTTAGCCTATAGTACAATCCCATTTGAAAAATTTCAATCTCCTTTTCATTGAAATCTCAAGGGTTTGTTCTTGAATGTGATCATTGTGAAATCAGATTCTTCTTCCTTCATTCCCCTTTTGGTGTGAACAAGGAAGTTGTGTATGCCATTTCCATTGTCCACAAGAGCATTATATTTTTGATTTAGAGTGCATTTACATCATATATTTAAAGTGCATTAACATTGTATTAGGTTTTGCATTATTTAATTTACATTAGTGAAAAGTTCATTTAGCTTGCATTATTGCACTTAATTTCATTAAAAAATAGTAAAATTCTGCATTTGCATTTCTAGCTTGCATCATAAAACTTAAAAAGCATAAAAATCAATTGAAAATTTCTAAAAAAATTCAAAAAAATTAACACCTAGACTTATTCGCCACCTCGGGTGAATTAGTCCCTTTGCATATTTTTCACTAAATTTTCTATCATTTACAATTCATTTTTTTAGTTTCTGCTTGCTATTTCTGCATTTTAGTTTTACTTTCCAAAATTTTAGTTTTAAGTAATTCATTCTTGTTAACTTACATTACATTTGCATTCACCCTGCATTTAGTAGCCTTTGCATGAGTGTTTGGTGTCCTATTGCTAATACCTTAGTGAGAAGAAGTTCAAGGATCATGTCATCCCATGATAGCACAATTGTTGTGGATCTCAAGGTCTCCAACTCTCTTCCTGATTGTATTGGTAATCAACCCTCCATGTCCCCTGATTTAGACACTATACTTCAAATCTCACAAGATGACCTGCACAAATTAAATGAAACATTCCAAAACTTACAAGCCTATGTCCTTAGTGAATGTATAGACATTAGCTTGGTTCCATTATACAGAACCTAAGGAAAGTGCTTACAACTAGAAATGGAAATCAAATTATCTATGGCCTCAATCACTTCTTTCACAACTATTGGAATAGAGATACACCTGCAATGACAAATAAGAATTATACGATGAGTGTTGATATAGATGATGAAAATAAGATCAATCCTATGGATGAAATGATAGGGGCTATAGATTTCATCCCTCATAAGGGCCGACCTAAGAGTCCTCTTGAAATTTCTTTCTCCTCTAAGGATATACTTAAACATTTAACTAATGGTCCTCTCTATATAGCTAGCTGAATCTATGACAAGCCCACTAATGGGATACTAATAGATCACACTTGTGGAGAGAATGTGATCACTGAGGAATTCTTACTCTTGTATGAACTCTATCAAGATGAATATGATAGACCAGAAGCATGGATCAAGATACACAATGGATTTGTGCGCCCTACAATAGGATTGATCACCCTACCATTACAAATAGGACCAAAAACATCAGATCTCACATTCTCCATCATCCTACAATTAGATCAATTTTTTGTGAAGCTAGGCCACCCATGGCTTCACTCCATGAAAGTCGTCCCTTTTCTTGTGCACAAATGCTTTAAGTTTCCATTTGACAATCAAATATTCATTGTCCACCATAGCGGCTTTCACCCCCTATCTTCCAAAGGAAAATTTTCCCTAGATTCATTTTGGCCTGAACCCATGGAACCTATAAAACCTCTATAAGACTTATTTTTCTTGTCCTATCAAAAGTTCAAGTCAAAGAAGATAGTAAAACAATATCTCAGAAACATATCCCCATCCACCTTTGAACCTTCCATCCTAGACAAGACTATTCTTCAACTTAAACAAGAACCCAACAACCAAGACCAACCAAAAATAGAAACTTCACCTCCATCGTCCAAAAGACCAAGAGACAATGAAAACAACCCTACCACACCTCCTAGTATAAAACAAGTTTACAAAGCAAAAGAGAAAGTGAATGAACAACCTCCTATGGTTCCTTTTGTTCCTCCCCTTAGGGAAGAAAAGCAACCTATTATTGATCAATGCGCTCCATCACAAATGCAACTTGAAGAAAAAAAACAAAAGAAATTGAGGTTCTACAGAGTGTAGGCATAGACATTGTGCCCTTGCTCGCAAGTTACATGAAGAGTTAAATAAAAAAAATCACAATCTGGACTTGACCAAAGGAATGCATGATGACCCAACTCTCTAACCAAAACAAAATGACCAAATACAACAATCACAACGAGAGATGAAATCTTCAATGGACATTATCATTCGTCCTCCTATTGTGATTAACTTGGATGATGATGAGGAAACAACTAAAATTGACGAAGAGGTGCATAATGAATTGAACACATTTTTTTCCTCTTCGATGAGCTTAAATGAGAAATCTCCTATACAAAGTGATGACCTTGGAGATTCTCCTAGTTTGGCACTTGCACTTGTCCTTTTGGCCAGTTGTTGCCCTCAACATACACAAAACATGGTTGGCAGGTAGATGACTTGCTTGTAGGTTGACTCACATTTTCCTTACTAGTCTTTTGTATTTTCTCTTTCTTTTTTATTTTCTTTTGTGTGATTTCATGTGCGTAATGTGATCTCTCGATGCTTTGTTTGATGTTCTATCTCTTTATGACATTCCTCTATTTGTACATTCATTCTTCTTTATGCCATGCATCACTTTTTCCTTTTTATCTTTATCTTTTTCTTGTGTTTTCATTTTGGGGATGATGCAAGGAATTTAGAAATTTGTGTCTCCTTCATGTTGACCCAAAAGGCCTTCTTTTCTTTCCTTTTCATTTTATCTTTATCTTTTTCTTGTGTTTTCCTTTAGGGGATGATGCAAGGCATCGAGACATTAATGTCTCCTTCATATTGACCCAAAAGGCTTTCTTTTTCTTTTCCTTTTCATTCTATCTTTATATTTTTCTTGTGTTTTCCTTTTGGGGATGATGCAAGACATTGAGACATTCATGTCTCCTTCATGTTGACCCAAAATATTTTCCTTTTTCTTTCTCCTTTCCTCTTTCATTTATCTTATGTTTTCCTTTTGGGGATGACACAAGGCATTGAGACACCCTCTTTCTATTCCATGTTGAACCGAAAGGATTTCCCTTTATTTTCTCTCTCTTTCTATCGTTCTTCTAGTTCTATGTGTATTTGGGGGATGATGATTGTTTCGAGCTCTCTAAACACCATTGTAGCAAAGAACATACCAACTACAAATCTATAGATCCCTTATGTGTTTGGTGTTTTTTATTTTGGGGGCAACCCCTCCCTTTCTTCACATCTCGCATGACGCAACTTTACTCGAAAACATATGAATTCGCATAGGGCTTTCCAAGTTGACTCTCATGTCTTCTTTCTTGTTCACATTTTTCATATAGTACTTTAAAGTAATTGCTTATAGTATGGTGTTTAAAAATTCCTTTAAAGTGGGGGAATACATTGCCATTATTCTTTTGCATTTTCCTTTTCTTGGTTCTTAGTGCATCCTTCTTACTTCATATAGTGCATTTTTTCACTTTGTAGATGACATTGGGTGTGATTTCCTTCAAGAACATGATCTATATTAGCATATTGCATTCCTCTTAGTGGCTTGATGTGACACACTGCATCCCCTAAGTTGAAAATTTTATATTCTTTGATTGGTCCTCTCTTGGAGACATTAGGCACAACGTTCCCTAAGTTATAGACCTCACATGAACTAAGCAAGACTCCTTTGAGCATTCCTTTGCATGTTGCATTTTGAATTTGTTATATGGCCACCTTGCATAACACAACTTGCATGCTTGTAGATCCATTGCATTTGTTCATGATATCCAAGCATACAAAGTTTTGCTTGTCTCTTGAAGCTCAAAAGACCAATTATCTTTGTGTAGTGCCTTAGTAAAGTTGTTAGGAGGTATAAATTTGGTATGGTTGAGCGGGAAGCCCAATCTGAGGCATGAATTTCCCCATAGACACTTGTGTGTGTGTGAGTGCATATCAACCATGAGTGTATGTTTCTCACCATTTTAGGACTTCTCACCCAGTAGATAGAAAAAAGTTCCATTGCCTTAGGTGAGTATACATTTTTCCAGACAAACAACCTAGATCTGATCCATATCATGATGGACAAATAATCTGATGGAACCCCTCAAAAAATTCTTGGTTCCATCTTAGAATTGTGCAAAATTTGGCTTGGACCCTTGTCTCTGGCTTGGGGGTGTGTTCCTCATCACTGTGTTAGGGTCTTTCTGTTGTTAAAACCCTTCAAAATTGGTCTACAAGCTCTGAAAAACCCTTGGTTGTTTTAAATTTGCATTGATATGATATTCCCGGTCTCCAGTTGTCTAAGTTAGCTCTTATGTCGTCAATCTTGTATTCACCAACCCCTTCATTTTAGGTTTGTCGATCACCTTAGTCCTTCTTAGTGAAATTTTTTCTTATGATCGAGACTTGATTTTAAAAATAACTTAAATCCTTAACCTCCATCCTTTATGGGTCAATTTCTCATTTTCCTAGTGATGGTTCCCTTTAAGTTAACTTTTGTGGCATGTGGAAAATTAGAATTTTGTGCTAGTTGTTTGATAGTTAGAAGTTGATCTCAGTCATTCCTCATGTGCCCATGCTAATTTATTCCTTTTTATTTTATTCACATGAGCAGATGGTTTTCACCCACATGTTTTGTTTATTGGTGGGCCATGTCTCCTTGGTGAAGATAGCTAACGCTATTCAAAGAAGATCAATGGTTGTAGATTTAAGATATAGCCACATCTTGAGCACTCCCCACATGACCGGGATGGTTTATTTCATATTATTTTTTAAGTACATGGACTAGTGGGTGATGGCCATGTGGAATGATTGGTGGTAGGACTAGTGTCTCCACAAGGATGGTAGACATAGTTTAGAGAAGGATCAATGACAAAAAAAAGCAACACGTGTCTTCATCATGACCATTCCTCATATGCCCATCCATCTAAAGTATTAAATAAATATATGGGATCTAGCGAGATGGGTGACACCTATCACTTATCGAGAAACCCACCAAGATTTGACAATGGTGATTCTTCAAAAGGAAGGAAATCAATGGTTGATGGTGGGTGACATGGTTCAATCTTGACCGCTCCCTGACATCTCACGAGGGCCTCACCTATGTGCCATATTTTGTAGTGGGCTAGTGGGAAAACGCCATGTGGACTTTCTAAAAGGCTCTGATGGACTCTAATGGAGTTGGAAGGTTGCTAAATTTGGCCGAGAGGGTACCATTTCCAAATAGCACCATTTTCAATTTTATTCTTTAAGGCGCATGTTTGGGAGTTTGAACATCAGTTTTGATAGTTATTGATATGTGTGGGAAGGCAAAAAATAAAGTGGGAAATGTATGAACCGATATATTGAGATCAGATCAAGATCATTCCCCTTTGTTTTCCTACAAATAAATACAAGTGAATTAATTCCCATAGGTAAGCAGGTGATTATAGCACATTTTTTTAAAAATGATGCTAAGTATGTGGTTGAAATATGTGTATAGAGTGGATGTATATCTACTTAGGGATTTTTTGATTAAGAAAAGGAATTAAAAGCACAATTAAAACTTGTTCAAAATTAGTTGCACCAGTAATCTATATGTTGATTTATTTTTAAAACATGATCAATGGTTGAGGTTAAAAAAGATCAAAGTAGACTATTGTCGGCTCGCGTGCTCGAGCTTTCTTTGAGTATTAATGGTTGGCACACTTTCATGGCTCGAATAAGGAGGACCAATGGACATATTTTTCATTCAAAAAGTTGCATTCAGATGTTGTCAATTGATTTTGAGTCCGAGAGTAACATTGATGAAGGTTTTCTAATTCTTATCATTGATATGATGAGTAAGTCTAGAGAGTCTAGAAGGCCAGTTCGAAGGTCTAGGAGATTGATTTTGCTTGTGTCTGAGGAGAATTCTCTTGAGAATGAAATTGAAACACAGGGAGCTCCTGATATACCAAAGAGTAGAAGGGTATGCAATAAATTCAAGAAGTATGGTGTCAGGAGTAATTACCGCTTGAGGAGCCGAACTGTTTCAAAAGAACTAGTCAAATTTAAAGGGAAAAAATTGATGGAATATGAAAAGAAGCCAAAAAAAAGGTGCAAGTATCATAAGGATTATCTAAGAGGACGTAATTCTCCAAGTGAGGTTTCTAATAGCCCTTTAGACAGTGAGGGTGACATAGATCTAGAGTGTGACCATTATCCACTTTCCCTAGTACCTTCTAAAGATTCCGATGAGAAGGTGGTGATGGTTCCTCTAGTTCCACCATGAACAAGATGTGGGTTAGTATCCTCTAAGGCTGATGACTCGAAATGATGACTCTACCCCATTTTTATTTTTGATGAAACCCTGGCCCTTTTATTAGGATTGTCGTTGTAGACACCTAAATTTGGCCACTTATGTTTGGTCAAATTTATCCTTTTCCATATAAATATCCTACTACCTACATTAATTAAGTAATATTGCTATTATTTATTTAATACCCCTAAATTCCTCTAAATCCCTCTAAATCCCTAAGGTATTTAGTTAAATAATTAAATACCTTACTCTTTATTCCTTTCCTCTAAAGAATTAAATAAATAATACACTTATTTAATTCCCTTTATCTCTCATCTCCCATAATCTCCACCTAATCCTAATCCACCTCATAATCTCATCATTAGGGATGTGCACATTCCTAATCCATGATTAGCATGTGTCACATCATCCAACTTTTGCAAGTTGGCTCTTAATCATCATTAGCCACCTAACTTTCCTCAAATAATTAATCAATCAGTCTAATCAACCCCTTGGTCAGCTCTCCCCATCCCCCAAAGAATTTTTAATTCATTTTTGTCTTCCCAAGATCCTTTTGAGAAATTTTTAATTCCTCTCCCATCTCCTAAGGAATATTAAATTCCTTTTCCCTTTCCCAAGGAATATTATATTCCTTTTATCCTTTCTATGCACATTAAAAATGAATTTTTAATTCCTTTGGTCAACTCTTGATCTCAGCCCTTGATCTTCCTCCCCTTTTTGAATCTCCACTGTCCATTCTAGCTCCCTTACAAAATGACTAACACTTAGCCATTTTTGCAACCCTAACCATTCTCAAGAATTCATCCTCTCAATCTCTCAAGCTCACACTACCATCTTGCCTCCCTAGCCAAAATTCACCATCCTTGCATCTAAATCAAGCAAAATTAAGTTGTTATGCTATTGAAATCATTCTAGGAGCACACATATCAAGTCATCAATGAGGAAAAAGAACTTCATGAAGCTCAAACAAGGTAAAAATTGTTCTTATTGTCATTTTTAAGTTTGAGTTTCATCTTAAGCCCAATCTTGAGTGTTTTGCTTGTTTTTAGTCTCTTGCTTGGTTTCTTGCATTTTTAGGTAGATTAAAAATATTGCGCACATTTCTAGCATGCCCGATGGGACCCACGCCATGAGTCTGCACTTTTAAGTTTTATAATGTTCAAGTTTTGTAGGTTCAGGTTTAAAAGAAGGGGTGAATCCACCCTAAATGAGCAAATTTGCACCTTATAGGGGAAAATTTGCTTCAAAAAATAGGCAAACTTGCAAAGAAGGGTGAATCTGCTCATAACAAAGCTGAATTTGCATATGGAAAATTTTCCCATTTGTCAAAGAAGAGCAAATTTTCTATCAATCCAAGAAATAGGTAAATTTGCTTCTAGTCCCAGAAATAGGCAAATTTTCTCCAATAGAAGGGAAAATTTGTTATCAGTCTAAGAAATAGGTGAACTTTCTCCAGTTGCAGATAAGAAAAGTTGATGAGTAGAAGGGAAAATTTACTCAGTATAGGGGAAAAATTGCTTCCCAAAATGGGAGAATTTTCCTCATACTGAGGTGAATCTAAGGTAAACCCAGGACTTGAACTTTTAGTTTTCAAATTCCATTTGGTTTTTTTTTAGGTACTGACCCACTAACTTGTCTGTTTGTGAGTGTGCCTGGTTTTCACTAACATTTTGTGTAGTTGTTTCTCATTCGTCCAAGATCGATGGTTGCAAACTACTAATTATTTTCATGTAGAATGATTGTTCCTAGCTTTTTTAGATTAGTCTACTTGTTTTTTATACTAGCTAGGCACACGCAGATTTAATTAGAGGGTCAATTAACTTGTTTGTTGTTCTTGGGAGTGACTGTTGACGTATCCAATCCCCTTGTGCCACTTGGCAATCCTAGGTGACAAGAAATCATAGTTTACTCTATTCCAATTGAGTCTACATAGGAGGTGCTAGTGCGTCTAAGCTCTCCCCTTACCCTATGTGTGAGCTTGGGGACCTGTCAAAAATGTCTAGTGTCTTATTCCTTTAGTGGGACCTTCCTGGGATTTCATCACCCAAGGGATGATTCCAACCACTGGTTACCATGCAGGGTATATAAAGGTGGGAGAGCTAAAGCTATACCTTAATCCAGTCACATTGTGTGTAGTGGAGTGTCAAAGCTAGGGTGATACCTAGATAAGACGTGAAAATTTTGTCCAAGTTTCTAGTACCTCACTGGGGCTCTTGACTCTCACTTGTGATGGACTAGTGTTCAAGGTTGTGCCCCACGTACCGTGTGTATATTAGGTACTCACGAGATAGCCTTATTTAACCTAGATAGAGACTTGTATTGTAGCCGCAATTTGGTGTAGTGTAGGGGATACAGATCCCACCCTGAAGTTACTCACCATGTACTCCCTTACGTTGAGATAGAAATCCTCATGGTGGACTACGATAGTCCTTGAGTGAGAGTGTAAAGGTGAGCCCATGGCATTTGTTGATGACCCTATGCCACTAGAATGCTAGCTATCTACCTTTCCAAGAAAGGGTGATCTAATGAACTAGCTCAGTATCATGGAGTATTAACCTTGGGTTGTTTGCTCAAGGTGGTTGGCCTACATCAAGTTTGTAAACCCATATCACTAATTCTAGGTTTGTGCTACTTGGCGTGTCTTCATTGTGCGATACCAGTGCTTTTATTTTTAGTTGAGTCAGCCTTACCTTTTGTCTATTGTTTTTCATGCTCTTGTCCTTTGCCACAGTCAACCCTTGCCTTTAGAGGTGAATTTTCCCCTTACAAAGGTGAATTTGCACTATAGACAAGTGATTTTTCCCTATAAAAGGGCAATTTCGCATCCAGTCCGGTCCAGGTCATCCATTTGGGTGAATTTTCCTTTGTTAGAGAAAAATTTCCCTGTGGGTCACTTTTTAGGTGACCCCGTTTTTGCCTATTTTCCAAAACAGGCAAATCTGTCCATCCTTTAGGGGTGTCTATCAGTCACTGTCTATCAAATTTTTCCATTTTCTAGAGAATAGAAAAAATTTATCACTTTGGGGCAAGCCTATTATCCATAGGGGTGATCCCATTTTTGGTATGACTCATTCTATCAGTCATTTTCTATCAAATTCTCCCATTTTCATAGAATGGATGAATTTTCCCTATTCAGGGGTGAACCTGCTATCAGTCCAGGTCAGTCTATCCATCCATTTTTTCATCAATTTTTTTTGTTCTCTTAGGATAGGTGAATTTTCCATATCCTTGGGTGAATTTTCTTCTCATCTGAGTTGTCCTTCCATCCTAGCCAAGATTTAGGTGATTCTCTTTGTCAAACAGGCAATCCCATTTTTAGGAAAATCTACTCCCTGTCTATATTGTTCTAGAAATAGGCAAGCTTATCACCCCATTAGGCAATCTTGAAAGTCAAATCCACTAGTTTCCCTAAGTTTAGGCTATCCTATTAGTTATTTGGGTGAACCTACTATTAAATAGGTGAATTTTCTTACCAAATTTTCTTGTTTCTTGTGTCATCTAATGATTGGATGAATTTGCAACCTCAGATAGGTGAATTTTCTCATCAAATTCACCTATTCTTCTGCTAGTTTAGTTTTAGGAAAATTTTCCACCTAGATAGGTGAATTTTCCTCTCAAATTCACTTGTTCTTGTGTCATTTGAAGTTTGGGTGAATTTTCTCATCAAATTCACCTATTTTCTATGCCATCTAAAGTTTGGGAAAGTTTTCCTTCCCAAAATAGGTGAATTTGTTTCCAATCATAGGTGAGTTTGCTAAAAACAGCCCACCATCTGTCTTCGTACAATCATCATTTTCATGCATCTAAAGTAATCGTTTCCTTGATCAAATCATACAAGTGCATCTTAAGACATCTATAGTTTGCATATCCACCATCGATTCATCGATCCCAATCACCTAAACTTTGTTTTAGGGGTTTTGATGTAGTAGGGACTTTCGGAGGTCATAACTTTTGACTCAGATGTTTGTTTACGCTGAAATTTAACAAGTGGATGTGTTATGAGGTGGCATGTTGATTCCCAATAGACCCTAAGTTTCTTGTCCCCCATTTTGGCACTTTTTTAGGGCTTGAAACTTTCATCCTGGCCATCAAAATGGTAATTTAGTTTTTTTTCTATTTTTTAAAAAGTTGTTTTTGTTAATAACTCAAAACTCATGTTTCGAATTTAGGATGTTAGTTAGAAATTCATCCTACCTTAGTTTCAGGAAGCTTTTGGGAAAAAACTAGACTCAAAGATATGCATGTGTAATTACCTAAAATGAAAAAATATGACAATTGTTGAAATTTTCCAAATCTCGCAAAATCTGATTGTCGGCACCTTACGTCATCTAGTTAAACCCATGAACTCAGTTTAGAATCAATCCCATCACATCCTCCAATCATTCTAATTTGAGCTTCAACCCAATCTGAATATGAGCTTTATTCCAATCCCAATTTGAGTTTAACCTAAATCCCAATTTGAGCTTTAGTCCATCTACATCCAAGATCTTCTAATATCGAAACAAATCCTAATATCCCTTCTTCCATCTTCTTCCAATCCATCCTATTTATCTTTCCATCACCTTTTCTTTCCTTCTAATCATCTATTCCCATACTTTCAATCCATAACCATCCCATCCAACATCATGAATCCTTATTCTTCACCAATGCAACCAAAAAATAGTAGTCAAGGGAAATCCCAATTACGTTGATGATGATAACAAAAGTATTGTTGATCAAGATAAGTACAATATAGGCCCCTTTGATGCTATCATTACTATCATGTTTTCCCAAAGCATCATCCAAAATACAATCACTCATCCAAGCTATCACATTACACTTTCATCCACATCTAACAACAATCCTTATGCTACCTTTGACAAGAGATACCCAATATCTTCCCCATCCACATGTTTATCATATCCTTTATCTACATCTTTGTCTTATCCACCATCCATGTCCTCTTATCCTAATCCACAACCCCAATCTTCCCATCCTAATCTACTATCCTAATACCCTTACTACAACCCAACACCCACATCCACTTGTCCTAATCCACCATCCATATCCTCCCATGTCACTCCATCTTCTACTCCACCACATCCTAATCCACTATCCATGTCCTCCTATCCTAATCCACCACCCCAATCCTCCCATCCTAATTCACCACCCCAATATTCCCATACTAATCCACTATCCCAATACTTTATTACAATCCACCACCCACATCCTCTTGTCCTAATACACCACCCATATCCTCTTGTCCTAATCCACCATACATGTCCTCCTATCCTAATCCACCATCCCAATCTTCCCATCCTAATCTACTATCCCAATACTCTTAGTACAACCCAACGCCCACATCCTCTTATCCTAATCCACCATCCACGTCCTTCTATCATAATCCACCACCCCAATCTTCCCATCCTAATCCACCATCCTAGTACAATCCACCACCCACTTCCACTTGTCCTAATCCACCATCCATATCCTCACATGTCACTCCATTTTCTACTCCACCATGTCCTAATCCACTATCCACGTCCTATCCTAATCCACCACCCCAATCTTCCCATCCTAATCCACTATGCCAATACCTTTATTATAATCCACCACCCACATCCACTTGTCATAATCCACCATCCATATCATCCCATGTCACTCCTTCTACTCCACCATGTCCTAATCCACTATCCATGTCCTCCTATCCTAATCCACCAACCCAATCTTCCCATCCTAATCCACTATCCCAATACCTTTATTACAATACACAACCCACATCCTCTTGTCATAATACACCACCAATATCCTCTTTTCCTAATCCATCATCCATTACCTCCTATCTTAATTCACCATCCCAATATTCCTACCTTAACCCTCCATATAATATTTATCCCCCCACTAATCCTAATCCTCTGCCTACTCTTAGTCAGGCTCCATCTAATCTCATCCATCAATCTATTCCTACTCCTTCAACAATCCATAATCCTTTGTCTCTTCTCATCACCCCATCTAACCCTAGAATATGCAAGTTTCTCACTCCATAAGTCCTCCAAGGACTCACGACAAAGAATACATCTCCAACTCCACATCTTGAAGTCATGGAACCATGCTACCCCACTCCCCCATATACAATCACTAGTCATGAGACCCTTCTCCATCCCACACCTATCATTACTCTTACCACCCCTAGCAATGCTCAAGCTGTTGAAACCGTCAAACCCACTAAATCCATTGAATCCCCATCTTTTACTCCTAGATCCAACCAATCCATTGAAGACACCCAAATCCCATCCACTCCTCCCACTCCTAGTATCACCAAAATCCATTCTCATGAACTTCATGAATCCTCCATCCTTCCATCTCCCCACTTAAGGAATCCCTCCAACACTCCATCATCTTGCCACCCACACAGGATGAGTCATGCCAAGAGCATGATCCAAAGCATACTAATGCCTCCCCTTATCCAAATGAAGATCCTTCCATCCCATCTATTCCACCTCAAGATCATAGCCCATCATCCACTTCAGCGTATGATATCCTTATCACTCAAGATCCAATCACTCCATCGTATGAGCCCTTATCACCCATTGCCACAAATCCAGATCCTATCATATCACCTAATCCCTCTCTTGATCCCTTGCCACTCACTCCTCTTGATCAAGATGTTGTTACCCCATCATCTCCATCCCATAATCCTTCATCACCACCTAACCAAACTAGCCCAACACCCCTTTTATATCCCCTTGGTACTCTTACCTTCATCGATGGTGGCTTTCTTGCAAAAGAAGAAAAAATAATATACACCACCCATCCTCCTCCAGCTAATAAGGGACTCATATAATTATTCTAAAGTAACAAGCATCCTACCATAGATCAAATGCTCAAAAGC
Source organism: Sequoia sempervirens (assembly GCA_007258455.2). Lineage (NCBI taxonomy): Eukaryota > Viridiplantae > Streptophyta > Pinopsida > Cupressales > Cupressaceae > Sequoia > Sequoia sempervirens. Next base: position 45,487,041 of record VDFB02086081.1, on the reverse strand, counting down.
ATGAACTATCAAGGAAAAGGTTTAGGCCTTCACGAGCAAGATATTTTAGAGCCCATCCATGTCAAAGAAAATATGTGTACACAATGTCTTGGATATATCTCTCAAAACTCACAATCCAAAAATGTTGGTACAACCTCCATATGTCCACAATGAGCCTCCTCCAAAAGAATAATAGGCTCTTCCCATCATTCCACTAAACCATTTTCACCCATCCCCCCTTCATCATATCACCTCAAAACAACCATCCATATTCCTCCTTCATCTACTCCATCTATTTTGGGTCATTATATCCCTCCATCCACCATCACACATCCTCTAGGTACTATGTCCATTTTGGGACCTTATACCCCACAATAACCTCCTCCATCCCATCCTATTCATTATTTTATCCACCAATCACCTATCCATGTCACCCATCATAAACATCCCACTCTCATATTTCCTAATCAAGATCAACAAATGCATGTACCTACACATCCTCCATCAACATATCATCCAAAAAATACAACCTCCATCAATCCATTCATGTTTCCTCTCTATCATCCATCTCCTCACACCCATCCCATTGCTATTAAAAGCACTTTGGATGCTAAAGTTAAAATACATAAATCTAAACATCCACATGAATCTAAAGCTCCTCATGTCTCCTTAAAAGGACCTATTGAAGAAAAGAAAAATAAAATCCAAAATCCAAATCATACCCATAGGCCACAAAGGCCCACCAAAGAAAAAATCAAAACCATGTGGATCCCAAAGAAAAAATTTGCAATTCCTTCAAATGAAAAATATATAACAACATCCAAATTTTTTAATCCAAAATCTAATCATACACACCCTCCATCTCCTAAATCTATTTTTGGACCTTATGTCCCAAAATTTACTATCCCATCTTCTCCATTATCCTCACATCATCCATCCACTAATAATCCCATCCTTTCACATCCCCCGCTATATGCATTGATGTTGGTCTTGAAAACATTTCCCCATCACACATCCAACCCATCATTCTATCCATATACATTCCAATAGCCGATCCATTATCCCACATATCTCCCACATCAATTCCCTTTAATCCATCCTCTTGCATAATCCATTTATCCTAATAAGGTTGTACCAACATCCAATAGTCACTACACAAATGGGCTCTTAATACCTTGCATGGAACTTGATGCTTGAATCCTTCATCCATCTCCTTATCACATGTATTCTAAATCCACTTATCCGCATTCTATCAAAAAAGTAAAAATAGTAAAAAAGTAAAAAAAAGAGGTAAAAATAAATAATTCGTCCAATGGTGAAAACATAGAAAACAAGTTCCTTCCAATAAGTACCATGATGAAAACCTGGAAAACATGCATCATGTGTAAATCTAAATCCATATTTTTCTACACTTGGGGGTAGCTTCCTGCTATGCATCTCCTTCATCCATCTCCTCCATTCCACCTGTCTCCCACATCCTACCCATCATATCCAATTTATCTCCAACCCCTCCATCCTTTTTGTGATCTTGATAAAGACAGGGACACGTATCTATGCATTCTTTGGACACTTCTTGGTATACATTCCCTTCATCCATACACTATTGTATTCCTTTTCCACATCCATCTACCTCCCTCATCCACCCATCATATCCTCCTCCATTTATCTCCTTTATCTTCCCATCAATCCATATTCCATCCCTCCTGCCTCATCATGCATGAAATAACTAGAGTGGGAGCATCTACTTCCTTTGTGACATAGTCCTTGGAGACATCATTCATCCATCACTTCATCCCCTCCATCCCCCCATCTTTATCTTCCCATCCATCCATCCAGAAGAAAAATCCCTTCCATCTTCCAAATCCTTACCTTCCCATATATCTATCTAGTAACCTTTTCAACATCCAAATCCTTATCCCTCTATCCATCCATCCTAGCATCTTTCCAACTCCTTATCTTTATCTATCCATCCCTTTATCCCTATTTTTCCTTCCATCTTATAATCCCTTATCATTGGTATCTAGTTATAGGCTCCCCCCTCATGCAACCCAATGCCATCTATCTCACTATCATCAATCTCACCTTTTTCACACATCTTTCCAATCTCCTCTCACTTTTCATCACTTATCTATCCATCATATCATCATCTCAATTCATCTTTTGATGATTGAGATAACTATCCCATCCCTGAGCTTTCTTGCAATCACCCTCATCCTATCTTATCCACCAAGTCTATCTTCTCTCACAGTATCGACTCCATCATTTTATCTACTTATCATGGTCATCTCATCATCCCTTATCCATTTTCTATCATTGGTCTTTTCATCAAACTATGTTGCCTCTGCACTTCCACATAGGCAAGGTCAATCATTTGATTAGCCCTCGAAGCATTTTTCCCTCCTACCTTTGTCCTTCATCATGGTCTCCATTATCCTCTTTCTGCTTTTATCCATGGTCAGTCATCTATCTTTTATCGAACTACAAGCTCTTTGTGCTTTCACATAGGAAAGGATAATGTTTGATCAACCCCTAAGCACATAGGTCTTTAGGGTGTGTCAGTCTTGTATCTCGTCTCTCGTCTCTTGTGTTGTGTTGTCAAGTTATGTCCTTATTTAGCTATTTCATAACAAGCAAACATCCACTAATATCATGAGATTCAATCAGTTTTGAGCATCCTGACTCATGTCGATCATTTCATTTAATCTCCATCTTTGGTCCTAATAAGATGCATCCTTCCTCATCAAACTGCATCAATCCCATCCACCTTTTGATCCTGTGGCAAATGACATTTGAAATTGATTTTTTTCTTGTGATGCTTTTTGGCTTTTTTTATCATTTGAGCTTCCTATTATACTTTGTTAGGGTTGCCATGATCCATCATATCATGATGTGCTTTGACTAGTAAACATAGAGGCATCTCTTGATCTTTTGTTTGTTTCTTGTATTCTTGGTTGCCCTACGTAGTACCCACCAAGATCCTTGTGTTCTTGTGTTATGCTGGGGAATCCTTTATGTTTATGGTTTTCCAACATTGGCCCTACCAAAGCCCCCATGACTTTGGGATGTTGGACTAACCCTTTATTTGTTGTGTCAGTCCTACACATGCGATATGATGTCACCTTGGTTCCCCATACCCTAGTGCATATTATCTAATGCTATATCAAATTTAGTGCTCATTACATGGTAGCATAATGCATAATAATTAAATTTCTTGATCTAATCACTCTCCTTTCATATCCCCCATCTCTCATCCTCTAATCTATTATTTTCCTCTATCAACATCCCCCCATCCCCTCACCCTCCATCTTTATAATCCATTCATCCTTCATCACTCTCATCATCTCTCTATCCTATCTATTTTCATCCGTCCACTTCCTCCATCCTCATCATATCATCATTTGTTCAATCTTCTTAAGATAATATAGATTGGTTATTCTAAGCATCTTTCCATCATTGTCTTCATTTATTTCAACAATCTTGCATCTTCATCCAATCCTCATCCATTCAATCTAGCACAAATAATCTAATTTCATTCTTGGTCTTGTTCCCATCCTTGAACCAATCATCACTATCATCATCATCATCAGGATGTATCCTTCCCTATCCTTTTGTGTTGCTTTGGGATGTATCCTTCCCTCATCAACAACACTCTCATCATCATTGGGATGTATCCTTCCCTATCCTTTTATATTGTTTTTGGATATATCCTTCCCTCTTCAACAATGCTCCACCCATCATCAATCCATTTTGGCTTGTAGCTTGACTGTGGAAACACCACATTTGTCCTTGAATGCATTTGTGCATACTTTCTTCTCATCTTGTCTTCCCAATATCCTATCACTTATCATCCTCTCTTATCCATAATTTTGCATCATCTTCCCCCATATCCCCCCATCTCCCCTTTCATCATCTCATCTATTTCTAGAGCACACCCATGTTCTCTTGAACCCGCATGTCCTCTCGAGGGGGCACCCTCACCCATCTTTATCTTCACTCTTATCATCCTTCTTTCTAGTCACTCCTTTGAATGATTAGGGAATCTTTCACAATCTAACCATCTTCTTCTTGGTGCAATCATTTAACCTTCTTTGAAACGATGCTACTTCATGACACCATCTCAAAGAAGGGTAAAATGTAGACACCTACTAAATTTGGCCACTTATGTTTGGTCAAATTTATCCTTTTCCATCTAAATATCCTACTATCTACATTAATTAAGTAATAGTGCTCTTATTTAATTAATACCCCTAAAGTCCTCTGAATCCTAAAGGTATTTAGTTAAATAATTAAATACGTTACCCTTTATTCCTTTCCTCCAAGGAATTAAATAAATAATCCACTTATTTAATTCCTTTTATCTCTCATATCCCATAATCTCCACCTAATCCTAATCCATCTCATAATCCCATCATTATGGATGTGTCACATCCTCCAACTTTTGCAAGTTGGCCCTTAATCATCATTAGCCACCTAACTTTCCTCAAATCATTAATCAATCAGTCTAATCAACCCCTTGGTAAAATCTACCCACCCCCCAAGGAATTTTTAATTCCTCTCGCATCTCCCATAGAATATTAAATTCCTTTTCTCTTTCCCAAGGAATATTAAATTCCTTTTATCCTTTCTATGCACATTAAAAAGGAATTTTTAATTATTTGGTCAACTCTTGATCTCAACCCTTGATCTTTCTCCCCTTTTTCAATCTCCACCATCCATTCTAGATCCCTTGCAAAATGACTAACACAGCCATTTTTGTAACCCTAACCATTCTCAAGCATTCATCCTCTCAATCTCTCAAGATCACACTACCATATTCCATCCCTAGCCAAACTCCACCATCCTTGCATCCAAATCAAGCAAAATCAAGTTGTTATACTATTGAAATCATTCTAGGAGCACACATATCAAGTTATCAATGAGGGAAAATAACTTCATCAAGCTCAAACAAGGTAAAAATTGGTCTTATTGTCATTTTAAAGTTTGAGTTTCATGTTAAGCCCAATCTTGAGTGTTTTTCTTATTTTAAGTCTCTTTCTTGGTTTCTTGCATTTTTAGGTAGATTAAAAACACTGTACATAGTCCTATTCAACATTCATGTGATTTATTATTTCTAGTGCTGATGTGGAAACTTTTTAGGCTGGTGTGTTGGATAAGTGCAAGAATTTCTAACCTTGGTAGCACGTAGGCTTTTTCTAGGTGGTATGCAAGTTTTTGCTAGGGATGCGAGTAGAGAATCTTCTTTGGTCAACAAGGATGAGGATTCAATGATGCTGCAGTAACAAGATTTTCCTTTTAAGGAGTTGGCATGTCTTCATGTGAAGTATGTGGAATTTGGTCTTTTACTCTTCCATTTTTCATAATGAGTGCATGTAACTAACTAAGGATGTCTCAAATTCTAGTGAAAATGATATTCAAATGAAATGAAATGTAAATACAATTTAGCTTGATGCATGCTGCTCCCTTGTTCTATAAAAGGGATTTCAGGGCTCATATAGTGGTCAAATTTTAAGTCTCAATAGGGTTTTAGGTGAAAGCTAAGTTTAGGAAAGGAACTTTTTAAATAATATGGATGAATAGAACAATAGATTTTCCTAGATATGAGTCTTGTATGTAATAGTCTTAAAATATTTTTATAGATGTTATTGATATCGAAACAAATATTAGTCTAGAAACAAACACTCTCCTTTGTATCTTTCTCACAAGTTATGAATTAAAATACTAATGGTGTTTATCATTTTTCTTTGATTGTTCCATTGAATGTATGATTTTTTTTAAGCTTTAACTCAAAGAGTTGATTAAAATGCTTAAAGAGGGTTATAGATTTTGTAAGGAATTGCATAGGATTTATAAGGAGTGAGTGTTTTTAGGAATAGTGAATTTTCATAAATGTAAAGCACTATGAAAATAGTTCACACATCTCTACATTAAGTAGCTTATATATATTATTGATTCTTATATATTTGACTATGTTCCTCTAATTGATGAAACACTGGTCAGTTTGTTAGAAAATCTTGCATGAAAATGAGTATGTAGCATACCTAGACATGGACTTAAAATGAGAAAAACGTTCATTTAAAATCTTTTTAAGTATACAATATGGGTTAGAAATACCCCTAATTCTTAAGCAAATAGATATTTATTCATTTAAAGGTCTCCCAAATCTTAAGTGAAATACATTTATTTGCAATAAATAGGAATCAATATGTGTATAAATATGTTATCAATTAGATATACCTCATATGAACACAATACGGAACACTCTCCTAGGTCCCACAAAGCCTAAAGTGAAGGAGTAAGGACCTAAAAATCCTTTACTTGTTGTTTTAGCCACTAGCCTTGCAACTTCTTCACTATAGGAGTTGGCTACTCCTTAAATAATTGCTTGCATCTGCTAGAAAAATCACCAAGATGGTCAAAGCTTGATCCGATCCTTTTCTTTATTTTCTTCCTTTTAATTCTTTTCTTTATCTATTTTTCATCTTTGGCAGTGTATGATTGGTCTTTTCGCTACCCTTTACATCAATTTTATGTGCGTTCCTTTGTTCTTATGTTTGGTTTTCCATGAGATCTTAATCCTGGGGTCTTGATCACCTGTCTTGATTTTTGTTGTCTCGTATTTCTAGCATTGGTTCATTGTGTTGGAGTTGTGCCTCAACTTGCTGGCTTGTATCTCTGTTTGAGTCTTCATTGTTGACTGATCGCTAGAGTTCCTAATTCTATAACCTTATCACAGACTTTGAAAGTTTTGTAATTCCCTCACTGACTGACTTCTTTCGGCTTTACCGATTAAGACACATGGCAATCACCCATGATATCGCGATCACTAAAGACCTCATGATTTCTAATCACACGTTGGTGGGAAACTATTGAGATCAAATGATGATTGATCAACAGTCACGCAAAATCATCCCCCTCGGCTTCATCAGATGGGACATGTGGTAGTTTACCACGATATCACAATCAGCCAAAGCAATGTGGTGGGGTCATCGCGGGATGGCAAGGAACAGCTAAGATCAGACAAGCTAATGGATGTGGGGACCACTTGGAATTCTAGGGGACTTGATAATATTGTAGATTCCCAACTTGATTCTTTGGAAATGCACAAGTAGTGGACACGTGTCATGGTGGAGATCACAAGGAATGACCAATAGTTTGATGCGATGAACTTTGGTGTAACCTCTTGCCGATGGTTTTCCTCTCACCAATGAGTATGAACATCGATATGACATAAAGGTTCTAAAAGACACTTAAAGATAGCGAAACTTTTGCTAATGGTTCTATGATTGGGCATTGTGGCATCGGGGAGACATAGCTTGGTGTCTCACCGACATGCAAATTCAGTTGAACATTTTGACTGAAAGACTATCCGACATGGTCTATTTTGAACCAATGAGCAAAGTGGAATGTGAACCATTGGAAGTTGAATAGTTGCAACCGTTCATGTGTGGAAGATGAACATAATGTGAGGGAAAATGACTATGTTTTGAAATGGTCGAATTGTAAATAGTTCGATGGTGTAGGTTTGTTCAATTTTGAACACGGATTGATCTAAGTGAATTCTTTAAATGTTTCTAAAGAGCTATTTTGTACAAGATTGATCAGTAAATGTGTTGTAATAATTGACATCAGAAAGTTAAGTCTAATCTCTATATGTAATTTTTTTTACTGTAATACAAAGAGGCTTTACTTGGTGTGGTGGGTTTTTCTCTTGTAAGGGTTTTCCCACATAAATCTGGTGTCTAATTGTGTATGAGTTCATTTCTCTTTTTTGTTAATTATTTTCATGTGCATCTTATTTGACTGTAATTGCAATATTTAAATTCATATTTGCATTCTTCCCTGAGGTTTTGGCATTAGGAGAGTTTGTTTTTCACCTAAGCTTTCCATACAAGTGGTATCAGAGCCTAGCTAGTTGTGTTATCCTTGTGGGTACGTTGGGTTTTTTGAGTCAATTATGTTCAGTGGGAGTCTTGTAGAAGTCTGGTAATTTGAATTACAAATCAAGATTGCAAGCATGTCAGGAAATATTAAAATTGAGAAGTTCAATGGCAGCAATTTTGAGTTGTGGAAACTTAAAATGGAAGATCTATTGGTTGACCATGATCTTTGGCTTGTTGTGTCTGGAACGAAACCTACTGGCATGAAGCAAGAGGATTGGAACCTTGCAGATCAAAAATCAAAGGGGTTGATAAGGTTCTATTTAGCATACTTTGTTCTTCTAAATGTTCATGAAGAAAAGACTACATCTTCTTTGTGGAAAAGACTGGGAGCTATTTATCATGGAAAGCCCTTAGTAATTAAGTTGTTCTTCAGAAAGAAGTTGTACTTTTTGAAAATGTAGGAAGGAGCATTTTTTGCTGATCATTTGAATGCTTTCAACATGTTGATTTCTTAGTTAGCATCTATGGGTGTGAAGATAGATGAAGAAGATCGTTGTATGCTATTGTTATGTTTTTTGCCAGATTCTTGGGATCACTTGGTGATGGCTATTGGGATTACGACATCCACTTTTAAGATGGAAGATGTTGTTGCTTCTTTGTTATCAGAAGAGATGAGAAGAAAATCTTCTGAGATGGCGAAGGAGGCTCTTGTTCTTAGAGGAAGATCAAAAGAAAAAGGAAAGAAGAAGGACAAGAAGTCCAAATTGAAATCAGAAGGGAGATCAAAATCTCATGGCAAGAATTCCAAGGTGAAGTGTTGGAATTGTGCAAAACCTATTCATGTCCAAAAGGATTGCAAAGAGGAGAAAAAGAAGAAGAAGAAGAATTATTCCAACAATGATTCTTTTCAGAGTGATGTAGATGCCTTCATTGCAACCTTGACTACACAAGCATCAAATGATGTTTGGCTAATTAATTCTGGAGCATCTTTCAACATGACATCTCGTAGAGAATGGTTCACTAAATATGAAAAGTACGATGGTCGAAGGGTGTATTTGGAAAGAGATTCATCTCTAGAAATAGTTGGTTGTGGAAGAGTCAGAATTCAGTTCCCTGATGGAAAAGTGAAGGGAATCAATGATGTAATGCATATACTAGGTCTTGCTCGAAATTTACTTTCTGTTAGTAAGTTGAATGATGTTGGAGTGCAAGTCACATTCTCTGGAAATGGCTGCAAAATGACTAGAGGCCAAATGGTGCTAGCTAGGGGTGCTCATTTTGGTACCTTGTATAAGCTGGATGCACATGTTGTGCAATGCAATAGTGTCTCTGCAAAGTCATAGAAGGCTACTCATGGAGAAAAGGAGGAAAAAGTTCTTAATAGTGTAAACTCTATGAAAGTTAAACTTCTAGCAGAAAAGACTGCTCTGGCATCATATGGTAGGCCACATTGGAGAAAAAGGTTTAAAAACCCTGAAAAATAAAAACCTGGTTGAAGGGATTGATGATTGTAACCTCGAATTCGAGTTTTGTGAATATTGTATATATGGAAAACAACACCATGTTTCATTCTACTCTAGTCCTCACAAATCTTTTGGTTTACTTGATTATATTCATTCTGATGTTTTTGGTCTAGTAAATGTTCCTTCTTTGTCTAAATCAAGATATTATGTATCGTTCATTGATGATTATTCAAGAAGGGCATTTGTTTATTTTTTCAAAAGTAAAGAAAAAGTGTTCAATCACTTTAAGGAATTTAAAAACCTTGTGGAAAATCAGACTGAAGAAAAATAAAATGTTTAAGGACTGACAATGGCGGTGAGTTTTGTTCTGATGAGTTCGAGAGGTATTGTAAAGATCATGGGATTAAAAGACATAAAACTACACCCTACACTCCGCAACAAAATGGAGTTGTTGAAAGGTTCAATGTGACAGTAATGGAAAGAGCATGAAGTATGCTAAGCAATGTTGGCTTGGAGGAGAAGTTCTAGGTTGAGGTAGTTGCAACAATGTGTTATTTAATAAACTATTCTCTGAATTCCTCTCTTGTTGAGAAAACACCTTTGGAAGCATGGTCTAGAAAGAAAGCCCTCTCTGAGACACATTCGTGTCTTTGGCTATGAGGCATATGCATATGTGCCAAATGAAAAAAATATATAAATTGGAAAACAAGGTTGTTAAATGTATTTGTATTAGTTATAGTGATGGCATAAAAGGATACAAGCTTTAGAATCCTGATACGGAGAAGGTTCTGTACAACAGAAGTGTTATCTTTCATGAGTTGAAGCCTTGTACTTTGGATCTGTAGTCAAAGACAAAATCAGAAAATAAAAAGGATGTAGTTGAAATTCCTCTGACACCAGATGAAGAGGAATTGAAAATTCAAAATGTATCTGAAATTGAGGAGAGTTCAATTAGTTCGAAGAGTTCTAAAGAAGAAGAACAACCTCAGCCTTAGCCTATGAGGAGCTCAACATGTGAAAGAAAGCAACTTGATAGGTATGGGTTTTCTTTGTTAGATTCTACTTCTGCCTATGCTTTAATTTCTAGCACTGATGAGCTTAGGACTGTGAAAGAGGCATTTATAATGTTTGATTCAAACTCTTGGTTGCAAGCCATGAATGAAGAAATGGCATCATTAGAAAATAATGATACTCGGAGTTTGGTGCCCTCGTCTAAAGGCAAAAAATTTGTTGGCTGCAAATGGGTATTTAAAAAGAAAATAGGTTTGGATGGTAGTGTGGAAAAGTATAAGGTGAGGTTGGTTACAAAAGGGTATTTCCAGGTAGAGGGAATTGATTATGGAGAAATATTTTCTCTTGTAGCTAAGCTCGCATCTATCAGACTTATTTTGTCACTTGCAGCTATCTATGACTTAGAGATTGAACATATGGATGTGAAGACAACATTTCTTCATGGTGATCTTGAAGAAGAAATTTATATGTCCCAACCTGAGCACTTTGTGGAAAAAGGTAAAGAAAATATGGTTTGCAAGTTGAAAAAATCTTTGTATGGATTAAAACAACCTCCTAGAATGTGATACCAGAACTTTCACACTTTTTTTTTGTCATTGGGATTTGTAAGATTGAAATCTGATCATTGTGTGTACTACAAAGTTGAAAATGATCATGTTCTTATTATTGATCTTTATGTTGATGATATGTTCATAGGAAATAGTAAGTTAATGATTTTTTATCTAAAATCTCAGTTGTCTGCAAAGTTCAAAATGAAAGATCTTGGTGTAGCCAAGTATGTTCTGGAATGGAAATAACCAGGGACAAGAAGAGTAGAAAACTTTGGCTTAGTCAGAGTAAGTATATTAATACTATTTTGGAGAGATTTTGTATAACTGAGTGCAAGCAGCTAGTTGTTCCATTTTTGTAAGGAACGAAGCTATCTTGTTGAAGACTATCCAAAATCTCCTGCTAGATGGAGGACATGAATAGAGTTCCTTATGCTAGTGCAATTGGCAGTTTAATGTATGCAATGGTCTATACAAGACTAGACATTGCCCAAGAAATGGGAGTACTTAGTCATTTTATGGCGAATCCTAGGACACATTGGGATGTTGTGAAAAGAGTGTTCAGATATCTGAAGGGCACTTTAGAATGTGCTTTGTGTTACCATGGCAGTTTGGTTGAATCACAAAGGACTCTCAACATTCGAGGCTATGTGGATTCTGATTGGGTAGGGGACATTGATAGCAGAAGATCCGCCAGTGGATATATTTTCATAATTAATGGTGGTACAGTTAGTTGGATGAGTAAGCAGCAGGCTGTAGTCACTTTGTCCACTACAGAGGCAAAATACATGGTAGCAACACATGCCTGTAAAGAAGCAATCTAGTTAAAGCGTTTGTGTTCTAACATTCGGTTTGATGTAGGGAAAATTACAATTTAATGTGATAGTCAAAGTGCTATTTGTTTGGAAAAGAATCCTACTTTCCATGCTAGGACAAAACATATTAATGTGTAATATCATTTTGTTCAAGATATGGTGGAAGATGGAAAGGTATCTTTAGAAAAAGTGGATACTCTAGAAAATGTTGCAAATGCATTGATGAAACCAGTGAGCATAGACAAGTACAGGTGGTGTGCCAGTTCAATGGGCCTTGGAGCCCATGACCTTCATTAACTTTGAGTTTGAAGGAAGCCAGTAAGTCTTCGTCAAGTGGGAGATTGTTGGAGTTGTACCTCAACTTGTTGGCTTGTATCTCTATTCAAGTCTTCATTGTCAGTAAATCGTTGGAGTTCCTAAGTCTGTAACCTTGTCACGAAGTTTGAAAGTTTTGTAATTCCCCAACTGACTGATTGACTTCGGCTTTACCGATTAAGACACATGGAAATTGCTCGTGATATCACAGTCACTAAAGACCTCATGATTTTTGATCACGCATTGGTGGGAAACCATTGAGATCAAATAATGATTGATCAACAGTCACACAAACTCATCCCCTTCGACTTCATCAGATGGGACATGTCGTAGTCGCCTACAATATCATGATCAACCAAAGCAATGTGGTGGGGTCATCATGGGATGTCGGGGAATGGTTAAGTTCAAACAAGTCAATGGATATGGGGACCACTTGGAGTTCCAAGGGACTTGTTGAGAATATTGTAGATTCCCAGCTTGATTCTCTAGAAATGCACAAGCAGTAGACGCGTGTCATGGGGGAGATCACAAGGAATAACCAACAGTTCGATGTAACCTCTTGCTGAAGGTTTTCCTCTCGTCAATGGGTATGAACATCAGTATGACATAAAGGTTCTAAAAGACACTTAGTGATAGAAAAACTCTTTCTAATGGTTATGTGATTGGGCATTGTGGCATTGAGGAGACACAACCTAGTGTCTCACTGACATGCAAATTCAGTTGAACATTTTGACCGAACGACTATTCGATGTGGTTTGTTTTGAACCAATGAGCGAAGCAGAATGTGAATCATTGGAAGTTGAATAGTTGCGACCATTCTTGTGTGGAAGATGAATAGATTATGAGGGCAAATGACTATGTTCTGAAATGGTCGAATGGTGAATAGTTTGATGGTGTAGGTTTGTTCAATTCTTAACATGGATTGATTTGATTGAATTCTTTGGATGTTTCTGAAGAGCTATTCTATACAAGATTGATCAATAAATGTGCTACTATAATAATTGACATCAGAAAGTTAAGTCTGATCTCTATATGTAATTTTCTTTACTGTAATACAAAGAGGCTTTACTTGGTGTGGTGGGTTTTTCTCCCGTAAGGGTTTTCCCACGTAAATCTGGTGTCCAATTGTGTATGAGTTCATTTCTCTTTTTTGTTAATTCTTTTCATGTGCATCTTATTGGATTGTAATTGCAATATTTAAAGTCATATCTGCATTCTTCCCTGAGGTTTTTGCATTACGAGAGTTTGTTCCGCACCTAAGCTTTCCATACACATTGGAACCCCTCTTGGTGCATGATTTTCTACTTTAGTGTGAGTTTGAAGTAGGTTCATCCTCTCACTAAAGTGGGGCCTAAATGTAGTGTCAAAAAAAGGGTCCTTTGACATTTTTCACACTTGTTTAGGTTCTTCTTATGGATTTTGGTTTAATGTTTCTTTGATTTAGTGTTGTAATATTGATAAAATATTCACATTAGGTGTTGGGGCCTTGTGAACTAAAAGGATTCAAATGGTACCTTACCTATGTGTTGTAAAGTGTTGTAGCACACTTTCACACTTTTCAAAGGTCTTGTTAATAAAATAACCTCTTTTTATCATTTACCAAGCCTTATTTCAAAGTGTTTTAAAGTGTTGTAACACACTTTCACACTTTCCTATGTTTGCCATTGATAATTGGGCTTTCTTATGCTTTAATTGGCCCCATTTTGTAACCACATGCCTTATTTATGTATAATATTGACAAATATCATTTAAAATATCAAGATCTTGAAACCCACCTTAAATTCCTAAGGTGGGACTCATTCGCCATTATGGGTGAATGAGTCCCCTTAGGTGGGACCCATTCGCCCAGGGTGGAAAATGAGTCCCCTTTAACTCAAAATTCAAATTTAATTCAAAATTTTGGTAGGTTTTTATTCTCTAAGATCTAAGGTCAGCCTATTGTGTTGTAATTTTTAGAATTAGTACATAATAGAGTATAAATATAAGCTTCTTTCTCTCATTTTCATACCTAGCAAATTTTATAAGAATTCATGCATATAGTTCATGAGAGCATTTGAGCATTCATAAGAGAATTCAAGGCATTTCAAGGGTAGATTATGAAGCATTTAGGAGAATTCTTCAAGTTTCATTCATCATATCAGAATGTTTGCATCATGTTGTTTCAAAGCTAACATTTGTGATGTAGGATTATGTGATTCAAGTAAGCATTCCATTCAAGATCTATCAACATCAAGCAATATTTCAAGTCCACATCTATTAGATCCATCACTTGCATGTTTACAACATCTTATTATTAGGGTTTGGTGAGTTTCAACATCGTTATTTTTTCATTAATCATTCTCCATTCTATTTCATTTCATTTCAAGGGTTTAATTACCAACAAAGGGGTTTGACAAAGGAAAACACCTATTCACTAAACCAACAACATTTTTCCCTCTCTTTGCACGTGATTTATAGGTCTAGGTTTCATATTTGTCAAATATCAAGATTGGAAAGTTGTCATCAAGATTGTCAAAGCAATTCAAAGTTGTTAAAGTTGCAAACAAGCCTTGGAGAAGGTCTAAAGGCCGAAATTTTGTAGTTTTGGATCTATAAATTAATTAAGAAAAGGCATAGCAGACTAAGAGCTATAGAATCCACTTTAGAATTTCTAGAAAAGCAAAAGTGGACTGATTTTCCACTATTGGTGAATGAGTCCCACTATACAAGCCTGAATAGGACTTTTACAGATCTGAGTACCCTTTTGGCTAAAACCTGCTACTACATATTTTCTATAAAAGTGGACTAATCCACCCAGCCTAGCGTATGAGTCCTAGTTAGCTTCAACATCTGATTTTTTAGTGATCTAGAGCTCCATTCCATCTCCAGCAAGTTTCCAAGTGCACATTTCTAGTTTCATGTGCAACTTTTTGTTACATTTTACTTGCATTCTTAGGTCATTAGTATTAATTTGCATATCAAATTGTGTTTTCAAACATTTTGTATTTTCAAAGATTACACTTGGTGGTGAACCCTCATTTGCTATTACTTTTTCCCTAAAACACCCCCTTTTCTAGATTTCGATCTCCTTTCACTTGATATCTCAAGGGTTCGTTCTTGAGTGAATAGTGGATTTTTGTCCCCTTTCCTTTTAGGTTGTGAAACGCTAAAAGTGAAAGTGTGAGCACAAAATTTTCCTTTTCAGTTTGAAGCTTATCACCTGAAGAGAAATGAATATTTTTTCTTTGTAAGAAGTAAAATACATAACATGGAGTTCAAATTACTCTATCTTCTTGTTGTTGGTGTTTGAGAGAGTGAATTTATGATGAGATTTGATTTTCTTATGGTGAAGCTAGATCCAAAGAGGGAATTTTTCTTTGGCTATATCAAGGGTTTTTACATTAGAAATAAGAATATTATAAATAACATTCAAATTGGGGCTATCTTTGCAACATATAATGAGGCCTCCAAATAATCTTCTAAGATATAAAATGGATAAACTATAACAAGATCAAACTGGAGGCTACTGGCACCAGAGGATGGAGGAATTTCCATCATCTCAAGTTAGGTTCTCATTTGAGATGATGCTTTGTATGAGAAGCATTTTTGGCTTTAGTTTTGTTTCTTTGTTATTGCTGAAAGATTTGAAGATACATGTATTGTGAATTTTTTTTTTTTGAGATAGGTAAGGGGTTGGGTGAAGAGCTCAGTATGGATTATTACATAGATAGATCAGAAGACTATGACTAAGGATTGCACCTTTATGAGGGTCAAGGAGACAACCTCTCAAGGGTGTTTATCCAGTAATTGCAATCAGGGGCCAAGGGTTATACCTTTATGAGGGTCGAGGAGACAACCTATTGAGGGTGGTTGTCCAATAACTATGGTCTATGGTTTGATTTTTCATGGAGGAAGAACTCAGAAATTTAGCTTGGAGAGTTTGGAGTAGTTTCACCTAATTTAGGATTGGTTTCTTCAAGGAAGATCTTTACAAAGATGCATATACATTTTGTAATCAACAAGTTTTGTTATTTAAACCTTAAGGGAGGGTCCCTTAAAAGGTGAATTAGAGCTTTCAGGGAGATAGTTGTAGGAACAATGTAATAAGGGGGAGAATGTTAGCATTATTATTAATGTGGTTATATTACATTGTGTTTAGTGGTGATTTAGTGGTGGGTGTATGAGTGTATACATTTAACTATATGTAACTATTTTATTCAACACTTACTTCTTTTTCTTGTATAAATTCCCTATGATGCATTAATAACATTCACAGTAATATTTAGATCCTTTATATATTTTCCAACAAGTCTGTGGTTCCATCAATGAGATGTGAGGGATACTTTCATAGAATTGATTGATTTGAATGAATGATCCAAATTGAGAGGTGGAAGATCAAGATCAAGGGTTGAGGATTGTTGAGAGGAATTGATAAATGAGTTAACTGAATGCAACTGGGTACAAGATTCTAGTTAATTATTTGCATCGAGAATTGATTAAAGAGTTAAGGGATTTGATTTCCTTGTTAACTCTCACTGAGTGGGAGTGAACAAATTTTATTGATCAGTGAACTACAATGTATTTTCCACTTGACTAGAAGAAAGTGGTTATTAAGTTTGAGGGAATTATGCATGAGATAATAATTAATTAAATAGTCATTTATTTGAAGAATGTGCAAGTGAGGATTAATTAATAAGTTTTTTTTTTGAAAAAGGAAAAAATGGGTTTTATAGGGACTCGAGACCACAAAGTTTTTAAAAAAAAAGGAAAATCATCAAAGAACCTAGAAACAGAGAGATTGTAGAGAGGACATTATAATAACAAAGAAATAGCCACCAAAAAAAGGCCATTAAGGGCCACAAAAAAGACCCAAAAAAGACCAAACAAAACACCAGCAACAACTAAGCTTGGGACTTTAAAATTTTCATTGTCTCAGCTTCCATGTCATTCATCTCATGAACCCCCCTCTTTAAGATCTAGACCATCTAGGAAGTAGGGGGCACTTTCCTCTTAAGGTACTTCCTTGGTCCTCATTCTTGCTTTTATCCTTGTTCTCTTCCATGTCAACAATTAGTGAAATCTGTTGTGACTTTTCCATCTTTTTAGACATTGCATTAATGATAATGATATTGTGCCTTGCCATTCTATGGTTTTGTTCCACAACAATTTTCATATTATTTTTTACTATAACAATTTCAGTTTCTAGAGTCTTATACTTGTCCTCAATGTCATCATCTCCTATCCTTGTATTGTTCTTTTTTTGTTTTCCTTCTTCATTGTTCAGAGTTGACGCTTCAATTCCAGTTCCTCCAACTTGCTATTTAGAACCCTATTTCTAAGATTAAGATCATTGATTTCTTGATAGGCCCATTTCATAACCCTAAAAATATCACCAATGCCACTTCTAGCAAAGGCAAGGATATCTCCAGACTTATCCTAATCTAAAATGAGGTTGAAATCATCCAGGTTAGGGGAGCTAGGAAATTTGGTTCCAACATCTCTAGAAGAGGCGGGAAGGGTAGAAAAAAAATCTCTGCTAGCTTCAGGGTTCTCAGTTTTGTCCTCCAGAGGGTCCGCAGAGTAGGAAACGAACTAAATGGAAAGGGAACCCTTGAGAGCAAGTTTCTTTAAAGGGGCTAGGCAGCCAGTGTAATTCTTAGGGTTAAATTTTGTGTGCTGGGGTTTCTTGCCAGAAAGGATAGGAGATGGACAGGCTTAAAAAATTCTCTCTAGGTTAGGCTTAGAATGATTCTCTGAGCCACCACTGTCTATATCATAGTCCTCAGATGTTGTAGAGGAAATCGGTTTGGATAAAGCCGGAAGGCTTTGAAAATGTTCATATATCAATCTAATAAGCCCAGGATGAAGAATAGGGTATCTCCTGGGAATTTTCTTGTGGTCCTCAAGGCTATTACTCAACGAGTCTAGAACCAGTAATGAGGCAAAGAAATACGTACCTTATGGCGGAAGTGTATAAGGAGAGAAAAATGGTAACCATAAACTCTGGTGAATCTCCCATCCAAGGTAATATACTCCATAATGACATAGAGCACCTTTCTCCAAAGAGCCTTGATGGAGTCAATTTTGAAATAGTTGTTGGAAACTTTGACCAGTTTCATTTTCTCCTTGTCTTTCTTTGGGAACTTGATTACCGCCTTGTCTGAATAACCTCTGTCATGATAAAATTCCATTCCCTTAGTGGACATACTAGTCACCTCTCCTATGATTTTCTCATCTAGTTTCACCTTTCTCCCAAAGAGGATAATTTCTCCATTATTCCAGTTCTTCTCAAAGTAGTCAGTGTCCTTAGGATTGGGCCCATGAGTTTTAATAATAGTGAATGGATAATGTTGAGATAAAAAAGGGGAATTAAATAATTTAAACAATTATTTAATATTAGAAGTGTGAATGTGGTCAATTAAATCATTAATATAATTATTTAATTCATGAAGGTATTTTAATTTTAATAAAACAATTAATGATAATTATTTAATTAAAAATAGAGGAATAAGATAATTAATGACAATTAAATAAATAAGATTTATTTAATTAGTTAGAAAGAACGAATATAATTGAATTAATTAAATAACATAAAGTCACTTAACTAATAGCGGAATATGATATTTGATAATAATTAAATAATAAAGTATTATTTAATCATTAGTAGAAAATGGTGAAAGTTAGTATAAAAGCGTTACACAGAGACTAAGACAATTTTGGGTACCTAGATATTACTTTTTATTGATCTATTTTTTCTGCATGTTAATATCACATTTAATTGTATCTCTTTAACTAAGGAAACCCCTTTTTGAACTTAAAATGTGATGTTAACATGCAAAAAAAATATATCAATAAAAAGTAATATTAAAAATGCAGAAAAATAGATCAATAAAAAGTGATAAAAATAGGACTACACCTTGGAATTATCTAATTTTAATGAAGCACAAATTATAATATAATCAATAAATTTATTTTTTATGTCAAGAAATATTGTATTTTTTTTATTTTTTTTTTATAGGTAAGTGCTATCAAAGGGGATAGCACCCATTTACATTGCAAAAAGCAGAAAGCATTAAGGCCCAGAATCCATGCCCTTAAAACAACACTAGAATTGGAAAACTCAAAGATGAGATTCCACACACCCATTAGCTTTGACACCACATTTTTTTTGGGAATAGAGTTGCATGTTGAGTGTTAGTTCATTTTTCTTTCTTTTCCTTTGCACCAAAGTCTAGCGGTCTTCTTCAATCCCTTCGGGAAATCCCTCATCTGAAGGTTTTGTGTGCAAGTTTATCCCTTCAGTGGGTTCAAACTCAGAGGATTTAGTTTGATTATCCGCACCCCAATCTAATAGTGATCCTTTGCAAGCTTTACATTATCCTTCCCTGATGAAGGAAAAACTGGCCCCACCCCTGCTTTGTCTGAAATATGTAAACCCTTTGGGCATTTGACCCCATCTATTTTCTCATTGGTGGCTTGTGCGGTAATTTCCTAACAATAGGTGGAATCATCTTTCTCTACCGAATAGTGGTAGAGAGAGACCTCTTTCCACCAAGTGGTTTTCCCATCCATTTTCTTCTTGGCACACTGGGTAGCCATGTCGCTTGTACTAAAGCATCTATGACAACAGAAAGGAAGTCCCTCATAATCTAACATCTGGTTCCAACTCCCACCAACAGTTTTGAGAAGGATATCAGTAGGGAGATCCTTAGTCATATCAATCTCCACCAAGATTCAGGCATAGCTTGTGTGTAGGAAGTTTGTAGACCTCATATCAATAGCAAGGAATTTCCCCAACAAATTGCCCAAGGCCTTAAAACAAGAATCAAACCAAAACTGAAGTGGAAGATTTGGAAGTCTTACCTAGATTGGAGCAGTTGCAAAAATTTCAGAAGCAGGGTTAAATGCAGAATACCAAGGTTTCAGTATAAGCTCATCCACTCCATATAGCTCCAATGATAGTTGTATAGAATTGTGTTACGGTCTTGAACTCTATCAAAAACCACCATAAAGAATCCTCAAGCACAAGGATAAATCTGAAGGTTTCCTTCCAAAATGGGCCTCCATGTTGTCATAATCCAATCGTGCAGCTCAGGTAAGCTAGGCCACAACCCTCTAAATCTCCCGATCAAGCCATTTTTTGCAAAGAAATCCTCATTTTCTGCAATTTCCTGCACATCTCCCCTCAACTTCACCATGGGAGTGAAACTGGCACATTTGAGAGGTATTACCCTCAAATGTGAAGTGTTAACTATGTCTAAGTGTCCATTGATTCCTACCTTGGGCTTCACTGCCCTTATGTTGTTGCCAGAAGAAGGCCACAGACCAGAACTATTCTTCTACCCACACTGGCTTCCATGTGAACCAATGACCCTTTGTACATTTTTTCTCTTCTGTGCCGCCATAGACAACCCACCAGCCACCTCTGCAAAGGAATTCCCTCGGTCTACTGAGTGGCAATAATTCAGAGAAGCAAGGGGCGCACCAGACCCAAATCTAGGGTTTTCCAAGGAGTCACCATAAAGAGGGGAAATCACAGAGCATGCATCATAGCCCTGACCATGTTTGACGATGTCTAAAAATGATTTAAGGAGGAAACACCAGAATGTAGTTTGTTGGGAGTCTTGGTGGGTCGAATAGATCCACCAGTCCTATGGGAGCTTGCCCCAACCATAGCCTAAGCACCATGGTAGCCAGCATAGGGCACAGAGGAGGAGGAGTTCCATCCCGCGTGGGTGTGCCTATTCGCTCCCCTTATATGCATTTGACCAGGGGATAAGAGGAATCCCTGTAGTCCTTCAGATTACTAGTGGAAGCCCAGTAAGCAACCTTGCCCTCCAATGGCCACACTAGATCTGCAACTTTTGGTAGCAACAAAATTTCAGCAGTTCTTAAAATCTATGTCAAGAAATATAGTATTATTAACAAGGATTGGAGTGGAATGGTATATCTATTTTAACCAACACTCAATAATTTCCAATAAATAGAAAAATATATTAATTTGACATGTTAGCATATTACATCATAATGATATGTTATTAATTGCTCTCACATGTTGATGTACTGTAGAAAAAATTAACCCTTTTTCACACCCAATTTGGGAATAATCAATATTAAATTAACTTAATAATTCCTTGGTTTAGTATTGTAATGTGTCTCACATTCACATTGAGTCTATGGCCATTTTGGATAAAATGGAGTTAATTGTACCTTATTTAGGGTGCTATAGAGTGTTTTCTTACACTTTCACACTAATCTAGGGCTTTATTAATTAATTAATGTTAATTAGAGCTTAATTGGCCCCTTAAATTCAAATCCAAGCCTTATTTATTATATTTTCTGTAAGATATATCTTGACACTCATTAATAATGTTACATAACACTTAATTTGGGAAGGTTTGAGTCATAGGATAGTGACCTAGGACAAATTTTCCACCTAAAAAATGGGTCCTCACTATTTCCTAGGACCTCCTTTCTATATTTTATTTCACCTCCCTAAAACTTGGTCCTAGTTAACTATGTTAGGACCCATTCACCCAAGGTGGTGAATGGGTCCTCCTTAACTAAGGACACCCCTTTTTGAACTTATTTTTTGGTAGGATTTAAGTGATTTTGAATCCTAGATCAAATTTCGGCTTATGTTATTTGAATTTCAAGATTAAATCTTAAGATAAGTATAAATATAAGCTTATTTTACATAATTTTACCTAGAAGGTTTCAAGAAAGCTAAGAATAAAAGAGAAATTTCATGAGATCAAGCATTCATATTCAAGAAAGAGTGAAGTTTTGGAGTAGTATCATAATTCTTCAAGCTCATTTTGTGTCAAAGATCAAGCATTACTGAAGGATTGATGATAGATTCCTATAGAGAATCATGATGGATTCTAGGTGTTGGAAGATGCGCAAGAAATAAGACCAAGCCTAATGACTTGTTTCCTAAGTGATTCCATCTTCTATGATCATTCTATTTATAGCCTAAAGGAGGTATATTCAGATTTGGGATCTTCTAAAGTAGGTCACTTGCATTGTTCATGTTTCATTTTAGGATCCTATTCTAACACACTTGAGTAGGATTTCTTTGCATCACTTAGGATCTTAACCTTAGAAACTTTTAAGGTTAGGATTGCACACACATTTCATGTTTCATATTTTCATTCATCATCAAGGTTTAATTACCAAAATTGGGGTTTGACTAAGGAAAACTCCTATCCACCAACAAGCTTCAAAAAAATTAATTAGATTATTAGCAAATCTAGATCTGAAAGTGAGAGTTTCAATTTGCAGAGGAGTGCAAATCTGGAACTTAAAGGTCAAATTCAGATTTTTTTCAAAAGAGCCTACTAGGACCCATTTGCCACTTGGTGAATGAGTCCCTATTAGAAATTTAGGGATAGCATATTTTCACTGTTTTCAAGCTTCATTTCAAGATGTAGAACTCCTTGAATATGTACACTAGGACCCACTCGCCACCTAGAAAATGAGTCCCAAATTAAGTGGCATAAACATCAAGATCTGATTAGGTGTACAACATTCCCTATTCTCTTCTTTTCTAGAAAATTTACTATTCTTTATATTTCATGTTAGATTCATTCATTTCATTTGATAGACCTAGAATTAGGGTTAATTTACTAGTCCTATTTCTTCTCTGCCAATTATGATTTAGCTCACCACCATGTCCTTGTATAAAGGAGAGATTGCAAGATCCCCATATCTTGATTCATCTCACCTCCTTAGGTTGAAAGGCACTTCAAGGTTTTGGATCTCTTTTCTTGAGTGAAATACTTGAAGAAGAGGGTTGTAATATAGATCCCCCTTTCTCAATGTTTCAGTTAATATCACATCTTATGGTATCTCTTCTATGATACTATCATGAATACACCTTGAAATTATCTAATTCTAATGAAGTACAAGTTATAACACAATAAAAAATAATAATTTCTATGCCAAGAGATAAAAAATTAGTGAGAATGAGGATTGGAGTTGAATGGTATGCCTATTTTAATAAACACTCAATATTTTTTCTTAGATAGAAGAATGTATATATGATGTAGGAGCATCTAGGAAAACTCATGATCTACATCACTAGAAAGTATTTCAGTTTGATTTTTATCCATTTGGTTTGATTTCTATTTAATGTTGCATTTTTTTGAGTATTGATTGGTTTTAGTGCTTGATTTATTTTGGATTCGATGTTTGATTTTTGCAGAGATTGAATGACATTATGTATGCTTTGATAATGTCAAAAATTATTTGACAATAAGTTTCAATGATATGGTTGAATGGTTTGCACAAAACATATATTATTCAAAGGAAATGCAATTCAGAGTAATAAAACTAATTTTAGTGCTTTGGTAAATTGTGGATACATTGGCAAGTAAAATTCAAATACAAATCACATTTTTGACATAATGTTAGAGGTTACAATTAATCTTGAAGGCACAAATATTGAATAAATCAATCTATTAGGATGCATAGAAAAGAAATAAATTTTCAAGAAAGAAAACAAAAGTGTGGCATTCTAGGAAAAATGGGAGGAGTCATAGCCTTGGGAAGAAATTTAGAAGAAAATAAAATTAAATAAATAAAAACATAAAACATATGCCAAAAAAGTGCAAAATGGAGGAGTCAAGCAGATAAAGTGGTGATGACATTGTGAATAGAGGAAAGTATATTGAAGAAAATGTATAAGGGGTGCGTAAAAGGGGAGATAATAGAGGAGGGTGCAATGGTTCATAAAAACCATTTTTTTTAAGTTAAAGGACATCATACGGAATGGGGGAAAAGAAATGGGTGTAGAATGAAGTAGAATATATGTATGCCATGTAGCTATGAAAAGCTACGCAACAAGAGGGGGTCTACGTAGTGCTCCATATGAATTTAACTTGCAGCTAGAACAAGTAAAATGAAGTAGGTTGAAACAAGTGAAGAAAATGCAATGACCAAGAGAGGAAGAAAAAAGTAAGATGAAATGATAAGGATAGAACAAGGGTTGAACCATAGGAATTAGCAATTAATAAACAACTAAAATCCATGCAATTGTCAAGAAAATTTTATAGAATGGTGTTTGAATGGAGAACTGAAGATAAGAAAGAAAATGGTAGATTGTAAATGCTTTTTGTTTGTGAATTGTGAGTTCGAATTGCCTTCATAGTTTCATTTTATTTGAATTGATTGTGAATAAAAATTGTATTTTATTGGAATTGGTAATAGTTGAATGACCATCGATGTTTAAGTGTGATTTTAATTTAAGATTTAATTGACAAATGAAATTGTCAATTCAATTTGTTGTTTGGCTGCGCGAATTATACTAGCCTAATAAGGTTTGTGCAATTCAGTCCACTTCAATAAATTTTATATGCTAACATATTACATGGAAACGATATGTTGTCTATTGCTCTTACATGTCGATATCACATTTTATGGTATCTCTTTTAATGCACTCTCATGACTACTTCCTACAATTATCTAATTTTAATGAAGCATAATTTATAACATAATCAACAATATTATTTTTTATGTAAAGAGACACAACATTAGTGACAAAAAGGATTGGAGTGGAATGATATGTCTATTTTAATAATCAATAATTTTTCATTACTAGAAACATAAAAAATTGATAAAATAAATCTTTAAAAAAATTGATAACAAATAAATACAATTATTGAAAAGTTGCCTAAAAATATATAGTATTTACTACACTTTATAAAAACTAAACAAAATAGTTAATAAAAAATAGAGTGGTTCAATTTTTTTGAATAAAATGTATTAAAATTTCTACATTTGCATTTTTTTATTTAATAAAAATGAATAAAATAATTTTAGTGAATTATACATATACCTTAATAAATAAAATAAAAAAATTGCATTTTTGATTTAATTAAAATAAATAAAATAATTTTAGTGAATTATACATATACTATAGTAAATAAAACAATAAAAATATATACATTTTCATAAATGAAATGATAAATAATATTTTTTATTTGTTTGTAAAATTAAATATATACTAAATAATTTGTTTCATGTTTAATTAAATATTTTTTAAGTAAATATGTAATTTAATATAAAATAAATATTTTTACACATTAAATTTTTCAAATATTTGAAATGTAATACAAATATGCAAATAATGATAAATTAAATAATGATAAATTAAATATTATTCATTTAAGTAAATAACTATTAAATTAAATATTAAATATACTAGTAAATAAATTTAATTACAACAAACCACATAACTATGAGGCTTTAATATTATATATAACTAGTATATGTATCTCAAATATAATGTATATAAAATACACTCATCTTATTATTATATTATTATTCTAATATATTATATTTTTATTATTATTATATTATATTACATTATTATAATTTTATTATATTAAATTACATTATTATAATTTTATTATATTATTATTATTACATTTTTTAAAATGTTTTATTAAAATGATTCTTTTTTTATTATTGCAATATATTATATTATTATTATTCTATTATATTACATTATTATAATTTTATTATATTATTATAGTCATATATATCATTATTATTATTAGAAATTTGAGTCCCGACAACAAGACTTGTTCAGGTACTCATTTACAATGAAAAATCTCAAATAAAGTGGAGAAAGATAGAAAACCCAATGGGTAAACACTATCCTCCAAAAAGAGAGTACTAAAAGACATTTTACAAAACAAGAGAAGTAATACAATAGATCTTGCAATCACTAAGAGAACATGTACTTTTGATTTCACTTTTTCCTTTTTAGTGTTTGTAGATGATGAAGATCCAGAATTTATAATCTTACTTTCCTCAATGATTTGAGTAAGGTCATTTATGTGTTTCCTTATATAGTCAAGTGCATTATGCCCCAATTTCTTACAAAAGGAACACTTGACATACTTCTTAGTATTTTCCTCCTTTTTGTGATTTTCCCCCTTGTATTTCCTTATCTTTTCTTTCTTCATTTTTGTTTGTCCATCCTTCAGATTTTACACTTTTTGCTACTAAAGCATGTGGCTTGTAGGATACTATGGTCCCCATCTAGCTGAGTTTATCTTGTTCTCTAATCAAATGAGCAATAAAGTCATCTATATTTTGCATAGACCAATTAGAACCCAAAGCCCTTTTTCTAGAGTAGAATGTTGACACACAAATAAAATAAGAAGATCCCAACTTGGAAAGAGTTGATAAGATGAGTTGATCATCTTTCTTCACAATTCCACATTCCTTGAGTTTTTGGCGAACTGACTTAAATTTGGTGAAATATTCTTGTAATGTTGGGTAATTACTTGGACTTAAGCCAATTAAATCATTTTCTAGCTCATGGCCTTTAATGTCATTAACTTTCCCAAATAACTTTTCAAGAGCTGACCATACTTCATGTGGGGTTTTCAATGCCTCCACATGAAATAGAAGTTCTTTTGAAAGACATAAACACAAAAATCCAAATACTTGGTCACACTTATTGAACCACTTTTCCTTGTCCTTGGCAACATTTGGTTCCTTTTTTGTACCCATTGTAACTCTATACAAACCTTTGCTCTTGAGTGCAAGTTGTGCTTGCAACTTCCACTTATGGTAGTTAAAAGGTGTAAGAGGGATAATCAAATGATTGGGATCCATGATTGATTAGGTTTAAAACTTTTAGGAATTTGAAAAGAAAAATGGAGTATTCTAATCATAACTCTCTCTAATACACCCCCCTTTTTAATACTTTTGATTTTCTCCCTATTTGGCACTTTATTTTAGTCCATGTATTGCATACAAAAATGATGGTGAAAAAGGACACTTTATGTATTAGTGTGAAATCACCATCATTGAATAGAGTTTGAAAATAAAATTTATCTATTGCAAATTTACAATAATAAAATTTTGCATTTACAAAGTTGAAAAAATCATATATTAAAAGAAGCTAAAGAGAGAACTATAGAGGAAAATTAAGCCCTCATGGGCTAGGAAAAAATAGGGGTTGATAACCCCATTTAAACAAGGTAACTCTACCCCTGCTTACTCAACTTAGTTTTAGCATTGATTTCCTCTGTGATCCATGTGGCCTTCCTTCTCACAGTCGATTTCACTGTGGGTCGAATGAATCTTCCCTCCAAAATCAAGTGTTGGTATGTGAATGAAGCTCTACACCAAATTGATGTGGGCCTACAAGTTTATAACATGATATCCAAGTCAATTTCACAGCAACAATTGTGGGTGGTAGATGCACTTCAAATAGGAGTCTAAGAATCCAAATTGTGTCTCTATATGCCACTAGCATGAATAGGATATAAGGTTGTATGAGATATCTCCACCTCTACTAGATGATATAAGCCTATGCAAGGTGCAAGGGCAACAAATAGCAATGAAATTATAGTACCCCTCCATTGATGCTTATGTCTTCTATTACATGTTTTCATACTGTTAGATTTTGGTACCTTGTTTTGGATATTTTGATCGCTGGTTTTGAGTGATAGTGGATTCACTTTGTGACATGATGATACTTTGTATTGCGATATTTGATTTTTGTTATGCTTTGTTATAGCATAGATGTTTTCCTTCAGTTGATTATTGCTATGCATATGTTTATGATGGACTAACTGTTATTTATTTGTTAGTCTGATGTGATGTGTATTGGTGTGGAGAACGGAATCACATCACTCTCTTACAAGTGCCCTGTGATATCCGTGATTTTCTCTGCACGGTGTGCCTGTACAATGGTTTATATATATATGCATGTTATTGCTTGGTTGCAAGATTGCAGGTACATGACACCGACTCCACCTAATTACTCAGGTCTAAGTGTGTCAAGACTCAACGGATATGTTGATTGGGAGGTAGTAGTTTGGTTCATCCTAGTCTAGTCTATAACCCCGTCATAGTACATTGTCTGTTTTAGTTCAGAGTCATAGGTTGTCTTGTATTTTTCTATTTGGTTTAATTGCTTGAAAGGAAAAATGTCAATTTTAATGTTACTTTATTATGCTTTAATTTATTATTATTTAAATTAACTTTTAAATGTTAAAGAAATTAGTTTTGCATGTTATTTAATAAATTAATTAGTTTGTTTGATTAAATAAGTTGATCCTAAAAGATTGAATTTATTTAATTAAATAAATTAATTAATTAAATTAAATTGTTTTTAATTGTGTGTGAATAGATTTTATTAAATTAAATATTTTTGTGGGAATGAAATTTTTAAATTATTAAATAAATTTTGCATTCAAAAATTGAAAATTTTAAATAAATTAAATAAAATAAATGTATGCAATTTGAATATTGATTTTAAAATTTAAAATGAATTAAATTCCTGCAAATCTTGAAAGGTAAGATTGCCGAGAAGTTGTTGGAAGATATTTTGTTCTTCTCGACAAGTGTGCTAGTTAAATTTATTGTTATTGTTGAGGTTGTTGATGGATATTATTTGGGGAACTTAAAAAACACAGGGGGGTTATTAATTTTCTTCACGAGAAATAAAGTAACAGTTTGCTGTTAAAAAATATTTTTGAGAAATTGTCATTTCTTCTGTTCTGGTTGTATATTTGCGGAAGATTCCTTTGCTTGGAGGATCCTTGTGGTTGGTTATTGCTTTCTTTGAATTTAGTGTGTGAAGAAGCTTTGGAGGATTGCATACAATAGGCAATAGAGGCTTTCTTCTATAGGTAGTTTTCAAGCTACAGGGAAACAGGTACTTTTCTTGTAATTTAATTGTTTTCTTTAGAAAAGATTCCTTGAGTAAATGTTTGTTGTAAGAAATTTGTATTTCTTCTTGGGAAATTTAGAGAATAATTCTGTGAAATTTTATTTCCTCTCTGTATTTTAAATTGTGAAAACAAGGAATTATAGAGAAATAAAAGGGGCAAAACATAGATTTATTTTAACAGTAGAAATCTACAGAAGAAAATTGGGAAAAATTATTAGAAGGGTTTAATGTTAAAATCCTCTGTAAAAATTAGTGATTAATTTTGGGTTTTGTAATAATTTATTGATTTGGGAATAAATTGATAGATTTGAAGTTTTCTTTTCGAATTTCCTATTGAAAACTTTGTGGGAAATAATTGCACAGTTACAGTACTTCTATTGTTATTTAACAATTATATATATACATTTATATATGTATATGTATTAGTTTTATAGATTCATATACATATACAAATGTATATATTAATTGTTTTATTTTCTTTAAAATTTGTAGTACGAAATTCACAGAATTGTGCCATTTTTTTAAAAAAAATTATCGTATGCGATATTGTATACACCAGAAGTTTTTGTTGATAATTTTTTTTGTAAATTTTTAATGAGGCGCTGGGGGGCTTTACCCCCACAGCTGACCCCATAAGGGAGCGGTTGTGAGGGAAGCACCCTGCGCTGCCTGCACAGTCGCGCCCTCCTATGGATGGTCCGGCTGTGTGAGCAGTCGGACCCTGCCCTATTTCATATATTATAAAGTTTTAAATGCTTTTTTATTATTATTTTGTTTATAAACATATTTATAATATAATATGTGTTTCATATATAATATATATATATTTAAATATATATTATATATGTAATGTATATATATATATATTATAATATATAAGTTTATAATTTTGTGTATAATGAAATGTGAGAATAAAGTTTAATTTGGAAAAATTTGGGAATATTTAATTATATATTTTTGTTTATTTAAATATATGTATAAATTATAATTTAATTTTAATTTATTATTATTATAAATTTGAAAAGCGTGTTAATTAGAATTAGATTTTTAATGAGATATTTTCATAATTAATTTATTATGAAAAAATATTTACGTTTAAATTAAATAGATATTCTTGAGTTTATAAAGATAATGTTTTAATGTGTGGTTATGTTATCAAGCAAAGTATAGATTTCATTTTCGTATTGAATCAAAAATAGATTAAATTCTAGATGATTTGTATTGTACATCATATTTTGATTGATTGGATTTAGTAAATCCTAAAGTAGATTTTCAATGTTTTTAAAAGTGTGTTTCTTTAATGGGTAAATTGGGAATGTCATAGATATACAAGTCTTCCAGTCCAAATTGTAAAAATGTGGGGATTGTGATTGTTAAAGTTAAATACTTGAGTTAGCTAAGGTTTTGTACATGGTATTGCGTGGTGCTTAAACACCTAATTTTGGGAACATGGTCATTGATCTTCGTTATGAAAAATGTAGAATTTATTGTGGTATTTTTGTACACCTTGTTAACCTTAGTCAAGAAAACTTAGATTCCTTTGTTATGTTTAGGGGAGTGGCTCTGTGTAAGGGCCGACACACAAAGTGGTGTCAGGGTAACTTGCAAAGAGTTAGTAAGTAAGTGATAACTAAATAACACAATAGTTAGAATGAAAATCTTTAACAAGATGTTTATGCCTCACTTAATGACTCTTGAGCTACTTCAATCTTGAGTGTAAGATGAGAAGGCCTAGAATGGAAAATCGATGTCTTGTTTCTTCAAAAGACATTTGATTCCGCAATAGTATGCAATAGAGGTCGAATTTCGTAAGAGGTTACCAGGGTAACCAAAGTTGGGGGTCGGGACCTAGGAAGAAACACCAGGGTAACCTTTGCAACATTGTGATGACACTCCACCTAAAGTAACAGTCTACCTTGAGTACTTAGTACATTCAATTGTCTAAAATCTGGAAGCAATGTAACCATCAGTTAGTTATGTACTTGTGTCTAGGGTTAGTAGATGAACCATATTACTATCTCCTAGCATGGGGGTGGACCTACGGGTACCACATGGTTGGGTAGAACGTGAACCTTACTCCATTGGGTCCCCAGTTTGTAATCATGGTATCGAGAGCTCCATGGATGGAGAGCTCGCACTTGGAAACTTATGTGTACATCTTCTTTGTAAATTGTGAATCTTGTATTGTAAAACATCTCTCAATTCTATATGAGGTGAACATTGTAAAATGTAATTATTATTGAACTACCTCATCAGATGGATGAGTATTGTATTATTTTATCAAATGCAATGTAAGAAACATGTTATACTTTATGTTATCTTGAATGGTATTTCAAATGATATGCAATGTTGTTTTTAATGTTTATGTTAATTAATTAAATATATGTAATGCGAAATACTAAAGTCGTCTATGGAAACTCAAAGTAGTGTAACATCGCGTAACTTAATGAATGTATGCAACTAATTAACTTAATATTATTACTTTAAAAAAAAAATTACACCTTTATAACACAATTGCAACATTCCTTAGGTTATTATGATGGGGCATTACAGATTGGTATCAGAGCCAAGGTTACAAACACTAGATGCTTTGGGTAATCGCGAGCCCATTAGGTTGACCTAGTACATAATGTCACTATCTGTTAGCCTTGGTTGAACAGTATCTAAGACTCATTATTGTTATGTGTAGGAACATGCCTAGGCAAGGTGGAAAAGGTCATGGTAGAGGTCGAGGTGGAGGCCGAGGGCCAATCCCTCAAGTTACTCCCCCTCTGAGCCCTCATCATAGTGATCAGGCAGAGCAGTTGGATCAGAGAAATGAAGGACAAAATCCTGAGCAGTCAGGAGTATAGGGTTCATAGATACATCCTTTATTAGAGGAGGTCCTAGCTTGTCTTGGACCTAGACAGGAAGATGAGCAGGAGGTTGTTAGAGAGAGAGATAGATCTCCTAGGAGAGTAGATGATACAGTACATTAGGATGCTATTACTATAGGATGCATGAGGGATTTACTGATGGCACGCCATCCTACCTTTGATGGTACAGGAGGTGGCTTAGAGGAAGAGACCTGGCTACTAGATTTGGGTAGATTCTTTGCCATGCACCCTTACGGTAGCAATACCTGTGGGAGATACAATATTATGCATATGAGAGGATTTTCCTCTACTTGGTGGCACCTGGAGGAGCAGAAGCTCCACGTAGATATTGGGTCAGTGTCTTGGGAGATGTTCCTAGAGAGGTTTAGAGCATGGTTCCTATCGAAACACTGGAGGTAGCGACGTGCTGATGAGTTCCATGATCTACGTCAGTTGGCTCTTTCTGTTGAGGAATATGAATGTAGATTCTATGAACTCAAGTAGTATGATGGTATTGGCGATGATGAGCCTATGCTAGTACAACACTTCATCAGGGGTTTAAATGGCTGCATTAGTGGTGGTGTCAGAGTCTTTGAGCCATAGACTATGGAAGTTGTGGTGGAGAAGGCTTGCATAGTGGAAGAGAACCTTGTTATGGCATTAGGTGGTCACACAAGAGTGTAGATTGGCAGTGCTCTTGCAGCAAGTTTTAGTCCACAGGGTGGACAGGCATAGACAGGAGGTTCCTCTAGGAACCAACAGACACCCACAAAGGGTGGGCAGCAACAGCAACAATGTACACCTCAAAATAATATTAGCCCACAACCACAGCAAGGTAATAGCCCTTAGAGTGTGCAGTCTACTATCAGTAGAGGTAGTTTTTAGCAATCCAATGCACCTTCGGGTGGTAGAGGATTCAGTAGAGGTACAGGTTGTTACTCATGTAGACAGCAAGGACACATTGCTAGGCAATGTCCGATGAGAGGTTCTTCAGGTTTTGGGCCTTGACCTATAGTCTCAGAGCCTACAATGGGAGATGCAGGCAGGTCACATAGGGTGTTTACCGTGGTGGGTAACCACCAAGATGAGCACCAAGGTGCGGTTGGAGAGGTTCCTGATGGAGGACGAGCATCATTTTTTGGGAACTATGCATGTACTTCTACATCAAGAGTTGATCCTTAGGGGTCAAGACGTTGACTGAGTACTGATCTAGAGAGATCTTAGTGGCTAGTCTTCCATTTCTTGGAAGGACCTATTTTAGATGTCTATGTGTTATTTGTTTGCTACTAGCAGGCTTCTAGGAGTAAGCCTGATCCTAGGGGGGAGGATGTAGTACCCCTCCATTAATGCTTATGTTTTCTATTACATGTTTTCATACTGTTATATTTTGGTACCTTGTTTTGGATATTTTGATCGCTGGTTTTGAGCGATAGTGGATTCACTTTGTGACATGATGATACTTTGTATTGCGATATTTGATTTTTGTTATGCTTTGTTATAGCATAGATGTTTTCCTTCAGTTGATTATTGCTATGCATATGTTTATGATGGACTAACTATTATTTATTCATTAGTTTGGTGTCATGTGTATTGGTGTGGAGAACGGAATCACATCACTCTCTTGCGAGTGCCCTATGATATCCATGATTTTCTCTACATGGTGTGCCTGTACAATGGTTTATATATATATGCATGTTATTGCTTGGTTGCAGGATTGCAAGTATATGATACCGACTCCACCTAGTTACTCAGGTCTGAGTGTGTCAAGACTCAACGAATATGTTGATTGGGAGGTAGTAGTTTGGTTCATCCTAGTCTAGTCTATAACCCGGTCATAGTACATTGTCTGTGTTAGTTCTGAGTCGTAGGTTGTCTTGTATTTTCTGTTTGGATAAATTGTTTGAAAGGTAAATTTGGTTAATTTTAATGTCAGTTTATTATGTTTTAA